>JASDQU010316728.1:0-13318 GCA_032191745.1 Picea mariana | reverse complement strand
TAAGAATACTTTTAGTAGGTATTTGAGCCAAACCTACCACTAGGTCTTTAATCATACCTATGCATTTTACTTTCCTCGAATCAAAAGAATATAAATCACCATAGGGTCTTGTGATTTCAAGACCAAGTTTTTTCCATTATTTCCTTTGGCATAACATTGTGGGAAGCTCTGGAATCCAACATACAGTTATGGAGAAGGTGGTCAAACAGGGTTAACGTAATATAAAAAGGAGCCACGGTGTCTCTTGCACCTTCAAAGTGTGGACCGAAGACTATGTTAGGTTTGTCATCCTCTAAGTTGATGACGTCGGCCTAGCTTTCATCTTCGGAAAAATTAATCATTTTGGCGATTTGTTTTCTATATTTGGGATTTTTAGCTAACTCAACAAGGGGAATAGGAATTTTGATTTTATTTATTTCATTTTCCAAATCGAAGTTCCCTAGAGCCTTGTCATTTTCGATGTTCGGGGCTTCCATACCTTTCTTTTCAGTTTTTCGTTGAGATGTGAGCTTGTTTTCATTTATAGGAGCTTGTGTCTTCACATGGAGTGTTCCTACTAGTTCTGACTGTACAGGTTGCGTATCAGCTGTGTTTCTTTTCGCAGACTGTTTATCTGCAAATTTTGGAGTTACCTCATCGGTTTCGCTTCTTGGCAAACTCGTTTTTGTCAGAACATTTGGGAGATTTTTATTTCTTGGTCTCAAATTATATTTTCCCTGTAGTTCAGCAATAATATCATCTGCAATATTTTGATATGTGAAATCATCAGTCGTATTATTGCTAACATGTTCTTCCGATGTACTTTCTTTACTTAAAGATGCTTCATAATCCTGTCTTGATAAATAAGGAGATTTATTATCATCACCAAGGTTACTAATATCTTCATCGATTTCTTCAAAATCTCCTAAATCTTCTTCTCCGATGTAGTTTTCACTTTTAAAGGGTGTTGGAATTTTTTGATCTTCATTTTTAATTATTTTCTGTGGTCCCTGAGGTTCAGGATTTCTTCGAAAATATTTTCTGGGGAAATTATCTCTTTTCGATTTCTCTAGTTCCATTTTCGAGATCTTGTTTGAAAGTTCTCGAATGACCCTATCCATCTCTTCTATTCTATCTCCCGAGGAATTTCCTGATCCTGAAGATCCACCTTGCTCTTTAAATTTTTTATTTTCTTTGTTTCCAGTTTCAGTCTTTGCTTTAAGTTTCCCTGATGCCATCATGTTTGATTCAATTTCAAGCGCATCATCCTGCATTTTCGTGAGATCTATTGATCTCCTTTCTCTCAATAATAAGGCAAAGTTGGGATCAAAAGCGCCAGCAAAAGTCACTTTTGTTGCAGGTTGTGAAGGTTTAACCTCAACTGGAATTTTATTATACAACTTATTGAACCTTTGTGTGAATTCTAGAATTGACTCAGAGTTTTTCTTTCTAAGGGCTCTGAATTCAGTTAAGTAGTATAGGTGATCCTTCCTTTCTCCCCATTGTCTAATAAATGCACTTTCAAGTCCTTCATAGGATCTTAAAGATCCAGCTGCTAAGGATCGGAACCAGGTCCTCACCTGTCCCTCGAAAGTTTGAACGAGGAGTCTAGAATAAACATCTTCATGTTCTATTCCGAGTATGTCAGCAAATTGATCAAAAAATTTTATATGTTCTTGGGCAGTCAAATCACCTTCCCCTGTAAATTTCAGAAGGCTTTTCATATAATTCTCGGGGAGATCATGAAGAGGAACAGGAAGAACAAGGGGAGCATATATAGCAGCCACTTTAGTGAAAATCCCAGGAAGCAATACTTGACCACCTCTAGGGGCACCACCTCCAGCTCCAGCACCTCCTTGTGTCGCCATGGTTAGATTTGAGATTGAAGTTCGGAAAGTGTGAGGAGAAGATTCTCGAAAATCTGGAGAAGAAACTTCAGGAAATGAGAAAGTATCGAATGAGGGGGGAAGTGAAAGTGATCTTTCAAGAGTTTCCGATGAGTTTGATTGCATAAAGTCAGGTTGACCTATAGTATATGTGGATAAAAAGACTTGTTTAAGTGATTTTCGTGATTTTAAAATTTTTTCTGGATCGGAGACTGGTGAGGTCTGCTTGCTATCCGGGTTTTTTCTGGTGTTCTTGCGGCTAATAGCCAGTTTAGTTATTGTGGAGTCGCCAAGAGAAAAATATTAAGCCTTAGAAGGTTTTCTGTCCTTGTTCACTATCAAAAACAAAAAATGTCAATGTCGTTCTCCCCAGGGAAAAGATTCGTTTCTTCGTTCCCCGGCAATGGCGCCAAAAAGATGTTGTTCCTGAGTTTATGCTTTAAGGCTATAAAGCATACCGTCAAGGCATCCGTAAATGATTTAAAGGAATGATTTGGGAATAAAAAATCAAAGGAAGATTTAAAGCAGAATCAGTTTCTCAACTGCCTCTGTCTTGCTTCCTGTTGTTCTTGGATGCTAATGTCTCGCTCAATAGCAGCCCATGAACATTCTAACTCAGCCCGGTTAGTTGTTGTTTGTAAAATGGTATTAAATAAATTCAAGGCAATACTGGTTTGATCCTGAAGGCTTGGTTCAACGTTGGGTTGTTTGCTACTTGGGACAGTCATGGATGATAAAACTTCATTTATTTGTAAAAGGATTTTAATCAATTTGTTACTTCAAATTTTCCAAAGATGAGAATAAGAAAAACAATTTTAAAATGCAAAACAGTAACGTAAACACATTTGACGTCGTTTCCTGGATTTGTAACAATTTCGAGAATCGTAAAATAACAAATAAACACTACAGAAAAATATGAGGCTTTAATCAAGAAAGAATCTCATATTTCAATAGACAATGATGAAAGAAAAAACGAGGTTTCTAACAAGAGTTAAGTATTAAGGAACAAAAGTTTTACAGGTCTTAAAATTACTAAAAGTGATTTCAGAGGAAAAACTGTAAATCATTTGACATCCAAACCAATCTGAAATATAAATCAATGATGTATATAAGTTCAAATTGATTACTTGTTAGAAAAACATTGAAAGGAAAAATTCAACAAAGTATAATAAACAGGGTGAAGACACATAGCTACAAATTTGCAGGATCCAGAATCTCGTTTGTGATCTATATTCTGATGTATTTGAAAACTGATATTACAAAATGGCTCTCTCCAAAAATTCTGAAGCCTTTTCTCAGCCTTTAGAAACTATATTTATACATTTTCATCAAAATTTCTCGTTGGTGACTAACCAACTTCCTCATATTACGGTTACATAAAAATAATGTCAATCGTTTACAATTTCTCTCTAATATTAAATGATAAAAACATTTTAAAAGATTTTAAGCTTGCATTGACGAACTTCCTTTCTTCGCTTCAATGCACCGAACACATTTTCCCAAAAAATTCACAAAAGTCCTGGGAGCATCTGGTAATTCATTTGCTTCAAATAAGAAAAATCTTTTTTGCAATTCGGGCAACCGGTTTTCTATCATCTTTTCTGTGAATTTAATAGTTTTCAACTTTAGATTTGACATCACCATCCATTTGTTGATCTCTGTAATATTGATCAATTTAATATTTGAAATCTCTTCTTTCATTTCCTCCAGCTCTTCTCTAAACCTTAGCTGGTGCTTGGCAATATTGATTTCGCCTAATAATCTGGAACAACCATCTGTTCCGATATTCAAAGAAGCTCTTTCTAATAGATCGAAGATTCCCTGGCAATCATCGTTGACTTCTCTTGTTATTCGTTTATATTCGGCCAGAGTTTATACATTACTTGAATGTGCTCTGGTCTGAATGAGCCGACGATAGCTCCTTGCTCATTTAGAATGCTCCTTGTTGCGATATCTACCTTATCCAGAGCCCAATTGATCATATCAGTGTATGCCACCAGCCTCGGACGCGCAACAATCTTATGAAGCTCAGACTCAGCTATGTCCCGGAAATGATTTTCGGAGTCAGGATGAGTGTTCTCTAATTCATATTCCAACAAATCTGAGATTTGAGTCCATGATTTAATAGAATCTATAGCATGTGGAGTGGTATCGGAGATAATATCTCCTTCCTGTGCATCTTCATTCTTTTTGGGTGCCATGACTTCTGTGTTTAATTGGAAACCTGTAACAGCAAATGGATGAATGAGCTCAGCTTAGAACGATAACATAGACATTCGAATGTTTATTTTGAATATATTTAAAAAATGACGAGATTTGCACAGCTGTCACGAAATTAAAGCTATTAATGTAGAAGATATATTACCGGGATAAGCTTTTAATGTTCGTATTTAAGTACCTTTAGGTTTTGAAAAAAACGAGAAACCTACTTAAATGGTAAGCGAAACATAAATGAACACGTAAGAATGATTAGCATTAATCCGTTTTTAAGAAAAAGGTTAATTAATGTTAATCATAATTTAAAAGTTGATAACTTCATTTTTTGGGGTTTCGGAAATCCTGATGTCGAGAGGTATGTAGTCAATGAAAAAACGATTTCCAAAAATGCGAAATCGCAAAATTGCGATGCTTTAATTAAGATTTAAATGTTTTTATCATGTTAATTCATTGAGATTAAACCCTTTTGGGGATTTCGGAAATCGGGATTTCGGGAAACATGATGACAGGAGATGTTCTCTAACAGAATCGCGAAATCACGATGACTTGTTTGCTTTAAACAGGACTTAACTTATCTTAATTAACTAAATAATCATGATTAAGGCCAAAACATAATTAGTTTAATTTAACGTGACTTATGGATCGGGGTTTCGGAAATCGGGAGTTCGGGAAACATGATGACAAGAGACGCGCTCTCATAGAACCGCGAATTCCGAAATCGCGACATAATTATGTTAACCTTTAACCTTTCTTAGAAGAGACTAAACTAATTCATTTTTTTTAAATTAAGGTTCCAATGTTTCAGGAAATCGGGGATCGGGGTTTCGTGATTCAATTTGCATCAAACATTTGTTTGCAGAAAACCCCGAATCCCAATTTCTTTAACATTTAAATTAAAAAAAATCGCAAATTTAAAATTACAACCCGTTTTAAATAATTTTTCAAAAGAGCGTTGGAAAATTTATATTTTTGTAAAATTTTTTCCATTCGTTATCCAAAAAACAATTGATAAAAAGGTATCGTGAATTTAGAAATGACGAAACTCTTATTTTCAGAAAGCCGGAACCCCAAAAATAAAAATCTAGGCCTTAAGGATAAAAACTTTAAGCTCTTTTTCAACAATGCTAATCATGTAATTGATTGGAATGTGAATAAGGTGGAGCAAGAAGGAAACTTCCAAGTTCATTCGGTGTGCATATTGGACCAAAAGTTCAAGTTGCTCCAGAATCAAGCAATAGGACTGGTAAAGGTCCAATGGACCTGTTACGGTCCTGAGGATGCAACTTGGGAGCATGAGTATTCTATGCACGCAGAGTACCCATATATTTTTGAAGACTTTTGAATTTTTGATTGTACATAATGTTGATGATTGCAGCTATGTGAGACATTCTCCAACTTACAAAACTGTGAGATGTGGATCATTGTAGTTATGTGAGTCTTTCTCCAACTTACAAACCTGAGAGAAATCCCCTAAGAAGGGTATGTGGTTCCTACCTGAGACAGAGATGGAACGTAGAGATGAAATCCTCCACTCAGAGAGTTGAGAATAACTCCATATGATTATCTAGTGGGAAAGGCGATATGCTGATTTAGATGTGCCTGTGGCTGAGCACAAGGTGAATGTGTGAAATCCCAAAGTGCTGGGTGCATCGTCATGTGAAAAGAAATGAAGATGATGTATTATCCTCCTCTGAGCAGTAGAGTTGATGAGAAACTCCAGATGAATCTCCTATGTGAGGCAGTGGGAAAGAATATTTGTAGAGTGGACGTGCATGCGGATGAGCACAGGCGAACGTGTGAAGATCTGGTTCTTCTGTGTAATGCAGTGAGCTAGAGATATGGACATCCCTATGAATGTGCCCCTAGTGGATGATCACTAGTGGGTGTATCATATCCCTTGCTATATTTTTCAAGAGTCAGACATGCATGTAACCCTAATTGTAACCTAAAGGGTACAGGTCGGCCCCACCTTAATGTGATTAGTAATAAATGTAAAAGATAATTAATCTGGTTAATATTAATTATAATGTGACTTAGAGAGTCTGGCCTTGTTGTTCCAATAGACACTTATGTTGATAGGACAAGTCTAATATAAGTAAAGTAAGATTCCCCATTGTGGAATCAGATCCTTCACAAATGTTTGGAAATTTCAGCAAGTACACTTCCTTGGGAAAAGTGCACACCTCTCTTGGGCGTTAGTATTCTAGGGTTTGAGCACCCTCTTGTGTTCTAGGGTTTATCTTGGTGGTGAATTTATTTCTCTTCAAGAATATATAAAAGGATTTGGTTGGGTTTGCTTCCCTTGTTGAGAAGGGTTTCACAGGATACTTCTTGTGTTCTTGTGCATGGTGCTTCTTCTTGTGATCTTGATTGCTGCAACATTAATGGTTTAAGTAAAATGATAAAATGGAATGAACTTCATGCTTAAGCCTAGGTTATTGAAAAATCAACATGGTATCAGAGAATAGGTCTTTAAGAACCCATTGCACAAAAATTCAAGGCAAACTGCTCTCTTTTTGTAGAACTGTACGACCCTCCTAGGGTTTCTAGAAATTTTGTACGACCCTCCTTCTTTCTCAGTTTTATCCCTTAATACTTGGAAGTTGGGGATATTTTTGGCACAGGAGTGTACAACCTCCTTCAGTGCACCTCTAACAAGATTTAGATCGAAATTCTGAGCATTTTGAAATTTTGTCCCTAGGGTTTCTAGGGTTTCACCAATTTCTACAGAAATTTCAGTATTAGGGTTTCTACAACTCATTGAAGTATCTCTTCAGCTCACTAGTGTTCTCCTATATTTCAAAGTCTTATTGTTGGCAATCATAAGTCCAATAAAACATAAAATTTCTAGCCTATCCTATCCGTTAGGTTTTCTATCCCAGTTGACAAAGGGTGGTGAAGAATCTAAAATTATGATGAAATAAACTATGATGGAAGATAAGCTTGATGGATCAAGCAACTTCAAATTCCTGGAAGACAAGACTTAAAAGGAAGACTTATCGTGGGTGATGCAAAAGGTGTCATTGTGGCATACCTCCTTCATGAAGATGTCAAAGGACAAGAGATCAACCATGTGCCATTGGAGAAATTATATTAGCACCCTCAGGTATGCACTTGTACATATATTATTTGTATCATTGTCACGAGGGTAATTGCAGGACGAAGGAACCTTTTGATGAAGTCTTGGATCCAAAGGGATCTCAGTGTATTCAGAGGAGCAACACACTGGAAATGAAGACTCCAGGTTTGATTGTTGAAATTTTCATTCCTCTAACCTATATTTCTAAAGTTTTCTACATTACAAGTAGGTGTTGTAGTTGTGACAACAATCCTTAAATTGTTTTGATTCTAGAGATGTACCCATTATTCTCCTTTATGAGATATTCTTTTTTTTGGTTCCTTTTGTTTTCTTGTTCTAGACAGGTTAAGAACAAAGGAATATGCCCATCCTTTAGAGTAAGTCACTTGACTCAGAGGGAGTCAAAACTATTTTAGAAAGAGGAAGAATAGAATCATCATTGAGACAACCAATGAAATAATGCATGATCATAATCTCTCTATGATTCCATGGGAAGAATCATGCATGAAATAGTATATGTTTAGAGCAAGAGTCTTCATCAGACTTTGAAAAACATAACTCTCGAAGAAACCTTCACCAAAATAAAGCCTAAGACTGAACACTTCAGGTTATTTGGGTGCCCAGTGTATTTTCATGTACCCAAAGAGAAGAAGTCCAAGCTAGATCCTTTAGAAAGAAATGATACAGTGAATCTTCAAAGACATTCCAAATCGACATCCCTGGTCAGAGATAGATTGAGACAAGTAGAGATATTGTCCTTGAAGAAGAGATAGTCTTCAAAGATCCAGAGAATCTCAGATGGAGATTAAAATTAAGACAATACCTTCTCCCCCTTCAACAGTTTAGAGGGAGATGGAGATTATTCCAGTTGATCAGGTTGCTCCAGTTGATATTTTCAGAGATATTGCAGTAGGGCATACAATACCTACCTAGTCTCACTCTGAAAGAGGCAAAGAAGCATACAATCCTATCAAGGCACATCCCGAGAAAGAAAAAAGAGATTTTCGAGCTATCCTTCAGTCATGAACCACTTAATTTATGTTGAGCCTCCTTGTCTTAGAGAAGCAACATGAGAACACGTATGACAAGATGCCATAACAAAAGAATACCAGTATATATTAAAGAATGATGCATAAGATATTATTCAGGGACCAGAAGGGAAGTTTGTGGTAACTTCCAAGTGGATCTATAAGATTATGCATGCAACTGATGGAAGTGTTGAGAAATACAAAACGAGATCTATAGCCAGAGGTTTCTCACAAATGGAGGGAGTTTTCTATGATGAGACACTTGATCCAGTAAAACCTGATACAATTCCATCTATACTACCATCCATGAGTTGGAAACTATATCAGATAGATAAATTCTTGATGAGTTTGGATTTCACCAAGAGTGTTGTTGATCCAAACCTATATCATTACAATGTTGATAATGAGAGCCTGATTTTGATGACTTATTCAGAAAGCCTTGTTGTTGGATACAAATAATCCTTGAATTTTGAATTAGAGATGAATAATCTAAGTATGATGCACTACTTCTTGAGACAAGAAGTATGACAGAGGACCAATAAGATTTTCTTGAGTTAAGGAAAATATACAGTGAAATAAATAATTTCAAGTATGACAGAATACAAAATCTACCATGATGGATTGATGATGATTCAGATGATACTGATCCATAGTTGATTGGATCATTGATGTATCTAGTTAACACCAGACTTGATTCATGCCATGCAATGAATGTGCTTAGTCATTTCATGAGTCAACTGAAACGGACTCACTAGAAAACAACAAAACATGTATTAAGATATATTTGAGGCACAGTTGGATATGGCCTAAGACATGCCTTCAGTGTGAACTTGATTTTACATGATATGCCGATTCAGATAGAGAAGAAAGTACAATAAATTGGAAGATCACATCTGTTTTATGTTCTACCATGAAATTTTCCATGGTTTCCTGATGCAACAGGAAACAAAACTCTGTGGCCTTGAGTGCACCAAAGACAGAGTATATATCAGTGAGTGTGTGAAGCAATGTGGCTTCACAAAATTCAGACAAATTTACTTGACCATGAGATGGATCCTATGATGATAACCAAGATCCGTGTATAAAGCTCCTTGAGAACCTAGTGTTTTCTGATGAATCGAAACACGACAAGATGAAATATCCTTATATCAGAGATATGATGCAGAGGAAAAATCATACACATGCAGTACCTTCCTACACATGAGAAAATTGCAGACATATTCACCAAAATAACTTGGTAAAGAATGACTCCCTAGTTGAGAGGGAGTATTGATGACTCTAGCTAAGACAAAATTCAAAATATATCCATGTGAGACTTGGCATGATAAAGAATGCCTCCTTAGCTGAGAGGGAGTGTTGATGATTGCATCTATATGAGACATTCTCCAGCTTACAAACCTGTGATATGTGTATCATTGAAGCTATGTGAGTCTTTCTCCATCTTACAAACCTGAGAGAAATCCCCTAAGGGTACATGGTTCCTACCCGAGACAGATATGGAACATAGAGATGACCTCCTCCATTCAGAGATTTGAGAAGAAATCCAGATGATTATCCAATGGGAAAGGTGATTTGTTGAGATAGACGTGCCTGTGGCTGAACACAAGGTGAACGTGTGAAATCCCAAAGTGTTGGGTGCATCGTCATGTGAAAACAAATGAAGATGATGTATTATCCTCCTCTGAGCAATAGATTTGACAAGAAACTCCAGATGATTCTACTGTGTGAGGCAGTGGGAAAGAAGATATGTAAAGTGGACGTGCCTATGGACAAGCACAGGTGAACGTGTGAAGATTTGGTTCTTCTATGTAATGCTTCTGTGTAATGTAGTGAGCCAGAGATATGGAAATCCCTATGGATGTGCCCCTAGTGGATGATAACTAGTGGGTGTGTCATATCCCTTGCTATATTTTTCAAGAATCAGACCTGCATGTAACCCTAATTGTAATGTAAAGGGTACAAGTCAGCACGACCTTAATGTGATTAGTAATAAATGTAAAAGATAATTAATATGGTCAATATTAATTATAATCTGACTTAGAGAGGTTGGCCCTGTTGTTCCAATAGACACTTTTGTTGATAGGACAAGTCTAATATAAGTAAAGGAAGATTTTCCATTTTGGAATCATATCCTTCACACATGTTTGGAAATTTCAGCAAGTACACTTCCTTGGGAAAAGTGCACACCTCTCTTGGGTGCTAGTTTTCTAGGGTTTGAGAACCCTCTTGTGTGCTAGGGTTTATCTTGGTGGTGAAGTTCTTTCTCTTGAAGAATATAGAAAAGGATTTGGCTGGTTTTTCTTCCCTTGTTGAGAAGGGTTTCCCAGGATACTTGTGTTCTTGTGCATGGTGCTTCTTCTTTTGATCTTGATTGTTGCAACATTAATGGTTTAAGTAAAATGATAAAATGGAATGAACTTCATGATTAAGCCTAGGTTATTGAAAAATCAACACATAATGCACTAAGGATAGTGCATTAATAATGGGGAGAGGAATGTAATACCCTAGCCCGAACCCCAATTGTAAATATAAATATAAATGTACGTATAGGCTGGTGAGTTGTCAGCACTAAGTTTTGGGTTTTTATTTTGTGTGCATGCACAAAAGGTGGAGCACACACCCATTTCATAGTTTTCACACACATGAGGAAGTGCACAAGGATTGTATTGAAGTGCGCATCAGATTGAGCTTTGTAGCTAGGATATTTTGGGGCCAAAGAGACTTTGTATATAAATATTTTTGAGGTTGGAGTGCATGTGTAGTTTAGTGCGACAATGTGTTGAGTTTTGCACACGCACCAAGGGAGGGTGCATGCCCATTTCATAGTTGTGAATGCACCCAAATAAGTTCGTCGTGAGGCTAAAAGGCCAGTGAACCTATTTTTGTAAAAATGTAATGAAACTCAAATAATTAATGAAAGCATGTCACTGCACGTAGAACAATCAAACAAAAAGAGATGGGGGGATTAAACTCCACTAAAAAAGGAAAAATGGGCTAAGAATTAGGAAGAGGGAATATTTTAATAATATTTCCAAAAATATAATTTATGGGATATATATTTATCCTAAGTTCCTAAGGGATGGGAATGAATCACCAAGTGGAGCAAAGCTAGTTCTTAAGGTGAAGAGTGTCTAGTTTTAGCCATGCAAATATATTGTTGGGCCTTAGAGTATTTCGCGGGAAATTCACTCATTTCTTCATCGGGAAGACCAAATTTCCCCTGCTAGGCATTTGTATCTTGTTATAACTTGTTGCCATCACATAACCATGTACTTGGGACGGCCTGTGTGCTATTGAAGAGGTGGGTTGTCAGGCCTGTGTGCTATCAAAGAGGTGAGTTTGCAGGCCCGTGTGCAATTGAGGAGGTAGGTTGTCAGACCCATGTGCTATTGAAGAAATGGGTTGTCAAGATCATAAGCATTCTCTCCAGGTGAGAAAACTATTGGGAATTGATTTACCAAGGTGCCTAGTTGCAACTACAGGGATCTTAGACTTCCTTTCCATCCCGTTGTTGAATCTCTCGAAGGGAAGTGGGGTAGCCAAAGGAATATTGAGTAGAGAAGGGGCACACTTCCTGGGGTGGGATAGGCATGTGGGGAATGAGGGATTGCATTTTATTTGTTGGGGTTGGCACATTTGTCTGAGTGTTTTGATTGTTGATATACCATAGCTTGGCTTAGAAATCCTTTTCCTTGGCGGAGTTTAAACCCCAACTTGAGAGTGACCTGTTGTTGAGAGTTTCTGAGCAACAGATTCTATGGTTGGGAGGAACGTTTTAGGTCTGTGCGTAGTTGGTGGATTACAACAAAAGATAAGTGCCTTCTTATGTGTATTATTCTTTGAGAAATGTGCATATACATGTTAAAACATTATGTGTTACAATTGTGTGTGTGTGTGTGTATGTGTGTGTATGTGTGTGTATGTGTGTGTATGTGTGTGTGTGTGTGTATTTGTGCGTGGATTATATGTGTTGTATAACAACACGTTTGCTACATATGCAGGGCATGTCCATGGAAATTTATATGTGCTTATATATTGTTTAACATGTGAATGCTTATGTTATTTTTGTTTATGGAATTGGTACATAATTATTCTGGGTTGTGCATGTATTGTTAGTTCTGCATAATTCTTGCAGATGTAGAGCATGGTAGTTATTAAGTGTTTCTTGTTAGATAATTCTGTGGTAATGGTCATGGGATTCTGAGGCAAGGCCTGGATCATCACACACACATGGAAATCAATCCGCACACGTAAATGGGACAGACCCCACCTGTGACATAGGAATTGTTGTTTGCATAGTTGTATTATGTTAGGAACCAAATATCAATATAGCATAGAAAAACCTAAGAAAAAGTACTCAATGCCTTGAAAAAGAGATAATTTCATATAATAAGCCTCTTCGAGGAGGAAACCTCCTTTTACCCCACTTAAATGTTCAAGTACAAGATGATTCAAAATGAAAATGTCTCCTTGGTATATATAGGAGACTAGGAGGTATAATTTCAACTAATGGCCTAAAGCTAACATAAATAAAATAACATTACTAATATAATATGCCCCAATTAAGGGGTAATGAGCCAATATTAGGCTTAAAATGCCCCTCCCCTTGAGACAAGTGTTGTCCACAATGCTTGAGTAACTCTGGATGCTTCTGTATAAAATACTCATCTTCCCAAGTGGAATCTTCAGCAGGTAGTTTCCTCCATTTAATGAGATACTCTGAAATGGATCTATTCCTCAGCTGGCGAATTCTTGTGTCAGTGATGGCTTTAGGCTCCAATATGATTTTACCTTCCTCATCAAGTTCTGGCAATATAGTTTGAACTGGGATCTTGTCACCTATAACCTTCTTTAAGCATGAAACATGGAAAACTGGGTGTACTTGTGAAGATGCAGACAACTCCAATTTGTATGCCATAGTACCAATCTTTTGCAACACCTTATAAGGGCCATAGTACTTTGGTGATAATTTATTATCCTTCTTGGCTTGCTTGAGGGACATCTTTTTGTATGGTTGTAGTCTTAAAAACACTCAATCCCCTACTTCAAAACTTCTTTCACTACGATGTTGATCTGCTTGTTGTTTCATGCGATTCTGTGCCATGGCCAGGTTGTCCTTTAAGATTTGG
>JASDQU010316720.1:0-13319 GCA_032191745.1 Picea mariana | reverse complement strand
TCTACACCAATCTAGCTATCTAAGCTAAGTAAGCTCTCTCCGGGTCTAGCTATAAAACCTAAGCTTCTAAGAGCTTCCAAGATAAGCTCTCTCACTCACCAATCCTAGTTAAGCTCTCTCTAGCTCTACACTAGGTCTAGCTATCTTACTCTCACTCTAGCTAGCCACACAAGCTACACCTGCAATATCTTATTCTCCTTCCTCCCCATATGAATCAATATTCATGTTTGTGAACTCATCCACCATGTTCATGAATCTTTCTATTTGAGCATCATCCTAAAACACCTGCAATATATTTATATTGTTAAGAATGGCAGGCCTATGCATAACCTTGATGGAATAAGACAGGTGATCGATATTTGGGGGAATGAGATCAACAACAGATTTTTCCAAGTTATCTGCCATGTGATTTTATTCTCTCGAGACAACAGTAATATTTATAGCCTTAAAAAATTGTCAAACATATCCCAGACCTCATGTTTGTACTGCCTCAACCTAGGATGCCTGGTATGACATGACCCTTTCTCTTGATTCACAATCAGATCTGAATCTCCAAAGATTTGAATGAGTTTCATGCCCATTTTCCTTCTTGTATCCAGTCCCAAAATCAGAGCCTCATACTCTGCCACATTGTTTGTGCATGAAAATTCCAGCTTGAAACGATAAGGGGACTGTTTCCCTTTGGGGGACACTAAGAGGACCCCTGCCGCATTTCCATTTGCATTGCATGCTCCATCAAATCTAAATGTCCAGAGGCCTGTGGGGTCAGGCTTCTCTTCTTTAAATATCAGATTTGAACATCCTTCCACAGGGGTTGTTTCATAGGTGAGGAGGAAATTTCCAATGTTATCAGTGGTGTAGGGAGGGAAATTTTATGGGTTTTTTTGGATAAGATAGGATATAGGTCATCTTGGGCTCTCTATATAGGCATTTAGTTTCTCCCCCAAATACAGGTATGGTAGATAATGATAGGTCAAACTGGATACTACCCCCCACAGAAGTTCCCCAATGCCTTGACAACAGCATGCCATAAGTAGGAGGGACATCAACAATCACCACATCCATCATAACAAACTTCTTAGGGATCTGGACCATCTTCACCACCAAATCTTTGATCATCCTCAAACATTGGACTCTCTTGGAATCAAAAGAATAGAGATCTTTATAAGGCCTTGTGATCTCTAATCCCAATTTATTCATAATAGCCAGGGGCAAAGGAGTGTTAGGCCCCAGAGTCATATAGGCAGTCATGTAGGTGGATATTTTTGATTTCTAAGGTGAGATAAAATGGTGGGGTGAGCCCATCTCTTCCATCTGGCAGGTTTACAAGCATAATCTTGGGGGCATCATCTTTAAGATTAATTAGGTCAGCTTGAAGGGGGATATCGTCTTGGAAGGCCATCATATTTGACACTTGATTTGATTGACACTCCTATCTTGTACTAACTGAGCCTTAGCAACTTGGGGTTGAGGCTGTTCATTCATCCCCAAAAAGGTGGAGACTTATTTCCTATGTATAGGATATTGAACAATTTAAGAAAGAGGCATGGGAATTTGAAGTTTACTGAGCTCATACCTGATATAAAAAGGTAGAGGTGCTGATGGACCCGCATCTGAAGCTTTGGTAGCACCCACACACAGGTTTGATCAATATAGCATTAGGTTGATGTGTTAGTGGAGACTGACTACCATTTCCGGTGGCCACATGAGTATTGGACTATTCAACTACCTTGGGTTATTCTCTTATTGGGATAAGAGGCCTCTTTAAATCAAAAGCTCTTGGTGCAGCCTGTCTCTTGGTATTTTCAAGAACTTTGGGCTCCTCCCTTCTTATATTTTCATACCCCCTCGATACCTCCTCTCTTCTGAAGTTAGGAGCATTCAACCTAGGTCTAAGCTCATATTTTATTCTTACCTCTGCCATGATATTATCTGAAACCATTTGCGGTTGGGCAGGGGAGAGATCAAAGGCCTTTTCATCTTGCAGGAAAATGTTTTCCCCTTGGAGCTCTTCCTCTTCTTCGATCATGAGGGGACTTTCTGACTCAAGAAGGGGAGATTCACCTACAACATTCAGGCTATCATCAGGATGAAATAGCATATTGAGGTCCATGGGCTGGTCTGTGGGCTCTTCTCCTCCCTGCTAATAGTATTCTTCATAATAAAGAGGGGAAGGAACTATCATATTGGCTTGAGCCCTAGAAGATTGTGGCAGGTCTGGCTCCTCTTGCCTATTTTATCTTTGTATCACATTAGGAGGCCTCCTAAACTGAGGTTTATTCCTTCTGGGTTGATTTTGAGCTCTGGGGCAGGTCCCACAAAAGAATGAGCAGCTTGCCCTTGTTTTACTTTGGTTATGTCATTGGCCATAGTCTTGGGAAACTTAGTCACCTCCTCTAGGGTCATAGGGTCTTGGCCAGATGATGACACCTCAGTTTCTTTCCCTCTTCTCCTATCTGAGTATTCTCTCCTTTCAGGAGGATCTTTTCTAGTTCTTAGAGGTATCCTCGAGGTTCTCATGTTACTTTCTAGGTCCTCAGCATCATTGAACAAAGCATATAAATAAGCTGATCTTTTCTAGTTCTTAGAGGTATCCTCGAGGTTCTCATGTTACTTTCTAGGTCCTCAGCATCATTGAACAAAGCATATAAATAAGCTGATCTTATTTAGATTTTATGAAGGGAAAACTCAACCTCAAAAGAGGCAGCATAGGTTACCATGGCAGCAGCTTTAGATGGCTTTATGATCCATAGGATCTTTTAAATGACTATGGTTGAGTTTTAATTTTGCATGCATTAATTAACCATTTGAGAAACTTAGTGAAAGAATGAGGAAAGAAGGAGAATTATAACAGCCATATACACATATGCAGATCTGAAATGAAAGAATAAACAGCAAACCATAACACGCAGATTGATAACGGAGTTCGGCACAACTTTTGCCTACGTCTCCGGGCCTTTTCTCCGTGGGGGAGGCTTCTTTATTTCTGTTCAAATGCTCAAAATTACATCGCTTCAATGCCAAATGGCTACAAGACTGATCTGGTCTTGTTCGTCCAGATCTCAAGAACCCTGCAAAGAAAACGACACGCAAAACGGACGTCCGGAGCTCCCAGAAATGGTCCGACAACGTCTCCTCCTCAAAAGCTTCTCTGCATCAAACTAACTTTGGCTCGGCTTTTCTTCAGCATAACTCTGCTCTGACTGCTCTCCCATGGCCTCAAACAGGACTGGTTTATATAGCCTTGAAGTTGGTTGCTCATCTCCAACTTCCTCCGAGAATTTGGCCTCCAAAAATGCCCAATATCCCCCCAAAATGGAGAGAATCAACTAATAATAGGCATAATAACAATAAAAAAAACCAAACTTGGCATAAAAAAACCCACTTAATAAAGTGTATTGGGCGCTAGCCCCCTCCATTGGCGCGCGCCCCTTTATTCCCAGTCACATGGGGGGGCAAGTGGCCACGCGCTATGTGCTGGCCCCCCTTTCCTCGCACCAGCTCCGGGTTCTATGGCTTTTACATAGGCTCGTGGCCCAACAAATGAACTCCCCGTGCATATAGGGATAGGCCCCCTGCTGTCGGATCATACCTGGTCATGTGGAAACGACCATATGGCCACGGCTAACCCGTTACAACCGCCCCCGCGCATGTAGGGATAAGCCCCCGGTTCCGTTGGGTGGTAGTTATGTGTGATGTGCCGATACAACCATGGGCCAGGGCTAAGCCCCGGCCCGACCCCCCGCCAAATATAGAATTATGCGACTTTATAAACATTGCGAATCGTTATATGTTAAGTCATATAGTGTGGGTGCATTGGTCGGACGGTTATGCGAAGGCGTTACATAGTGGGGGAGGTCCGGGGGTCGAACCCCACGGACTCCCATAGTTTTACAAAACAACCATAAACCAAACAACGAGTGACACGTGGCGCCCACGGATTGGGCCACGTGTCCTCATACCATTTGCCATCAAAAGGACACGTGTCACTTCCTGATTCAACAACCATCAACCAACAAATGCTTGCCATGTGTCAACTGTCGATTCGTCCAGGTCACCTGCCACGCGTCACTACCGTACTTCCCTGTCATCTGACACGTAAGCTACTGACGTCATCCCGTGCCACGTGTCACCCTTTCAGTGGTGACACGTGTCACCTCGGGATTGGTCCAACTGTATGCCCAAACGATCAAATCTGCATGCCACATGTCACTTCCTGGAGCCGCCACATGTCGTTGTACGAAACTGTCACGTCAGCGTACGGACATGCCACGTCAGCGTCCGTACAGACTGTACGGACTGCACAGTCAGCAATTTTTTTTGCTTGTTTGACCTTTCGGACAAAATGTGATATCTTCTCCATACGGAGCCCGTTTGACAAAGTAAATATACCACCGGAATCAGGAAGACGAGACGGACGCAATGGCACAAGTTTCGTCACATTCCGAGCACTTTCATTTTTGAGCATTTTTCAAGCCCTATCAGGCTTCTGGATCCGATTTCGGATCACTTTACAATCTCTGGAATACAATGATATAACTTATAGAATCTACTTGTCAATTCTGGGACAGTATCCCCATTATTTCTCTTCAGGGTGTTAACGTATGTCAGAGAGTATCTATTATCCTTCTTAACACCCCATCTCTTTAGAAAATTTTCATGTGATTGGCCCCAATATGTTATAGATTTATTAGGCAAATTCCTGAACCATTTCCTTGCCTCCCCCTCTAAGGAATGAGCAAACATCCTAGAGAAAACATCATCCTCTTCCACGTCAAAGTTATCTGGGCAGTCCTGAAAGGTAGTCAAGTGATCTTCAACAGTAATACCATTTTCCCCATTCAACTTGGGCAAGACTTTAAGGTACCAATCAGGCAGGTCCCCCCGCTGATCAGTAGGTGGTAGAAAAAGGGGCTTAAATCTAGCAGCTAACCAAGGATTAGGTGGAGTTGGTCCAGCCATATGAGGGTTCGGATATGTTCTCTGAGGCTGAACTGGGGTTTGAACTGCAGGTTGGGTCAACTGATGGATAAAAACTTGGAGTGTAGGGATGACCACAACTTGAGGAGATGACATAGATCTTGGAGGTGACTGCATAGGAGTCAGCAACTCTCTTTTTCCCAATGGTGCTTTATGATAAAATGGAGTATCTAACCTTCCCAAATGATCAAAAGAGATAGGTCTTTGAGAAAGGTCTATCAATGGGGAACCAGAATAAGAAGTAGTCTCTAGAGATTTAAATGGAGGTGAGGAAGGAGTCCCAAGGCTTGTGCTAGGAATATGGCTTACCCCAGTAGAAGGGACTGAGAATGGAACCACAAAATCTGGTTGTCTGCCAGGGGTTGTATCTAAAAACCTTTGTCTCCTTCTCCAAACCCGCTCAGGGTCTGGTAAGGGAGAAACCAGCCTTCCCTTGGAGTTGGACCTTGCTACAATGGATCTAGAATCCAGATTTATTGGGTAGCTTCTTCCCAGTGGAGTCACACAAAATGGAGTTTCCTTTGGGAGGGCTTCCTTGGTCCTTTTAAAATAAGGTCTCTTTCACATACTAATGGGTATATAGAAAGGACTAACTATTCCATGTATTTATGGGTATATGAAAAGGCAGGTATATTGAGAGGTAAAATCAAAGATCTCAGACTATTGGTACTGAACAGTGGTACTCGATTAGACAACATATGGCATAGAATCAAGCTTCCACCTACCATCATGTATATTAGAAGACCCCTTGGGTTAGGTCAAAATTGAACCAGTAGGAAGCCAATGACTATCTCAAATCTGTAGTACACTGGCAAACAACACACTGGGAAGTGACTCTCTAGTACCCTCGCGAGTACGGGGTTGTGTAGTGGTGAGTTGACTTGTCCTCATAAGTATAGTGTGGATTATTTATGTCTGGGGATTAGTATTTCAGAGAGCCTATAGTCACGACACATCCAAGCCTAGTCATTCCAAAATAAACCCAAGCCTTAGATCTCTTTGGCTATAGGAAGCAGAGTGAGCAGAAGCAGATAACATAAGTTATTATACTAGATTTGAGTTGTTTCAGTGGAGCAGTGTCAGATCAAGACAATAGTAGAGCAAATCAACTGAACAAAAGTAGTTCAATGAGTGTTGGTTATACAGTGTACATGCCCAAAACTTTCGAGGCCTATAACGTTCAAACGATGAAGAATTTGACGATTTTGAGCACATAGGTTTTACGAAAGCACTTAAAGGTGCTTATGTAAAACAATTAAGGTAAAGGAGTTAACAAAGTGTTGGAGGCATATTTTAATATAGCTCATTGTTATAGTTTTTTCGCACTTATCAATAGTAATGAATACACCTATCAACATGAGCACTGTCGAATCTTAGGAACAAAGAAACAAAGAGTTGACTCCCTATAGAGTTTAATCAATTAATGACACAACTCCAATATTCAAAGTGGATTAAAAAAAAAAGATGAGACAGCTTGAAAAGGACACTTACATCAAGGGGAGATGCCTTCTTCATCCTCCATAGAACCTCCATAGAAGAGTTTGAATTACAGCAAGGGGATATGCCTTCTTCATCCTCCATAGAACCTCTAATAAGAGAAAAGATTACTATAAATTCTCGTTCGCCTCGTCGAATTAGACCATGGATAGAAGTTCATAAATTCGATGGCAATGCCCCCTAACATGGGTTAGTCAAGTGGAACAACTCCTTGAGTTACATCATGTCTCTCGTGAACAATGGGTTCCCATAGCCTCTTGACAAGTTGAGGTAGAGTAATACCATTGGTATCAGTGGGCCTCCAAGAAAAGACGAGGGTGTCCTTTTATATGGTTTGCACTTGTGGATGCCTGGCTCAATGTGGCAAAAAAAAATTGGACAAATTCATTCTTTAATTAGTTATCCCGCCTACGATAGACTCCATCTGTTCTGGAATATGCTATGCAATTCCAAAGACTTGCCACTTGAAGAAATTATCTTAAAGAAGACTCTATTTTGGATCTCTAAAGACTTGCCACTTGAAGAAATTATCTTAAAGAAGACTCTATTTTGGATCTCTTCATTGGTGAGCTTAAAGAAGAGACTATGCATGAGACAAGACTATTTAGAATGGGAACTCTGAAGGATGCTATAAGTGTGGTACAATAAATAGAAGTAAATAATGTGGCATCTCATAATACATACATCTTTTACACCTAGTAAGAGGGAGGTCTCTTTTCCAGGGAAGCCATGTACTCAAGATATTCACCTAAGATATTCACCTGACCCCACAATAGATGGAGGAAAAAAGGCTTAAAGGCTTATTCTTTAATTGTGATAGTAAAAATCATAAATGACATAAGTTCCAGGAGAAAAAATTATTCATCTTAGAAAATGTTAAAGAAGAAGATTATGAGACAGAGGATACCATGTTTTATGAGTCCTCGAGAACATTTAGCAAGAGGAAGAAGTAGAAGGTACAACCATCATATCCATTAAGACTTTAGTAGGCATTAGTACACCCCAAATACTCAAGGTTGCAGGGCCTATTAAAACAGAGTGGGTAGTGGTGCTAATCGACTTAAGAAGTACTCATAACTTCATTGACAAGCAGTTGGCTGAATGCCTCAAGTACTTTGTGTACTCCGCTCCAAATTTGAAAGTCATGATAGCATATGGTGGGAAGATTACTTGCTCGGGCAAATGTCACAATGTAAAATTCCATATGGTTAATTATTAGCAGTCTAGTAATATGTTTACCATTCCTATCACTGGGGTTAATGTGGTTCTTGGTGTCTAATGGATGAAAACACTAAGGGCCATTTGTCTTAATATGAAGGAACTCTACATTCAGTTCAAATCTGATAGGAAGTAGTACAATCTTAATGACATCATAAGTTTCTCGCCATAAGTCATTAGCTCTCATTGAATGGAGAAGCTTCTCAAGAAAGGTGCACTAGGAGTTGTCGCTCAACTATTATTATGGAGCTTTCACAAGAACAAAAATACATTTCACTAGACCTTCAAGATGTTCTGGATAAGCATCCCGCAATATTCCAAGAGAAACTAATAGGACTTTCACTCGTGTGCGATCATGATTATGCCATCCAATTAGTTCCAAGATGTTAGCCTCTTAACATTCGACCTTATAACCACCCCTATAAATAAAAGAATGAGATTGAACAGATGAAACAAAAGATGTTAGATATAGGAATCATTCGACATAGTACAAGTCCATTTTCTGCTCCTATAGTTATGGTTTCAAAAAGGATTCCTCATTTCAAATGTGTGTGGATTACCAAGAGCTCAATAAAATAACCCTCTAAGGATCAATTTCCCTTGGTCATTGATGATCTACTGGATGAATTACATACGGCAATCTTTTTCACCAAACTGGATTTACAATTCGGTGACCCTAAAATCTGCATCAAGGAGGAAGACATTCCCAGGATAACATTCCAAACACATGAGGCCCATTATGAATCCGTGGTCATACCCTTTAGACTTACGAATGCCCCATCAAGATTTCAGAGCCTTGTGAACTCCATATTCAAGCCCATCCTTTCTCAATTTGTGCTAGTTTTATTTTATAATATTCTCATCTGATTTTTGGATACTCATTTGCAATAGGTTGATAAAGTGCTCTATACCTTGGAAAAAAACCAACTATATGCCAGTCCAAGTGTAGTTTCAAAGTAAAGTAGGTAGAATATTTGGGCCATATTGTTTCTCATGAGGGAGTTAAGGTCGACCAGTGCAAGATCAAAGCTATTACTGAGTGGCCAATTCCTAAGATCCTTTCACTTTTTTCAGGATTTATTAAGCTGACCAAATACTACTGCAAGTTTGTTAGGAATTATGCATCCATAGCAGTGTCCGTCATGACACTCCTCAAACGTAACTCTTTTGAATGGAATCTTTCTAAGTCTACCTATGAAAACAAAATACTAGCTATTCTACATGCTATCAAGTAATAGTGGCCATACCTTTTGTTGGGTGACATTTGAAAATCAAAATTGACCATGATAGTCTAAAGGCAAAGTATAGGTCTAGTAAATGTAAATGGTACCCATGCATGATTTCAGTAAGTGTTATTGAAGCTCATGAATGTTCAAAGTTCAGGTCTGTGAGCCAGTATATAAAGGGTGGTAAAGAGTACAGGTGGTTCAATAGGTGGGTGGATAAGCAAATTGGATTAATCAGCAGGCGGATGTATGCGAATCTGCAGTTTCACTAAGCTCAATGAGTGGGGAGAAATCGAGGGAATAAGATAGCAGGCAGGGGAATGTGATGGGGAAAAGGCTTGGTGAAGCTAGTGCAGTTGTAGCCATCACTTCAACCAATCATGCTGGGGATTGTTGTATGTATCACTCACTTGGACCAGTCACGCTTGGGTAAGCTAGCCCGGATAAGGCAGAGCTAGCATGGATCATGGGATAGGCCGCTCCACCTAGATTGTAGGTATAAGGGGCTCTCGTTGCAGGAAAAGCGCTTCGAACGAAAAAAAAGCGGATGCTGCTCATTCATATACAATCAAGTGTTCACATACTTTTGAAATCCCAGCTTGGTATCCCTTGTATGAGCACGACTCTAGGGAAAGGAGATGGGGGGATATATTGACTTTGCCTATTCATAGGACCCGACTTTAAGGAGGAAGACCCGACTTTAAGGAGGACTCTCGACCAAGGGAAACAACAAGCAATTTTACCCCTGGCATAAAGAACGAGAAGGGGAAAGGCCCCTACTAAGAGAAGGCATATGGAAGACAGTGAGTTACATTTATAGGTCTCTAAGGTAAGGGAGAAATTCATCTCATTAGTAATCAAAGCAAATTGTTTCGCTCACTCAATGGCTCACAGACTCCTCACTCATTGACTAAAGGACTCACCACAGAATACTCACTAACGGAATCACTAATGGAATAACTAACCCACCACGTAACCAAGGAATAAGAACCATGTAATAATCACTGATGGACTCACTCACCTCCAACATGTAACCCTCATCTCTCTGACCTCATTGGGAACACCTCATTCATTGTGAAAAACCCTCGTATCATCTCGTTAAGCGCAAGGGGATAAGTTGAAAGGGGAAGATTGAAAGTGTAATGGGGAATGCATTAATTATCTTAAAGGGAAAGCAAACTGAATGAGGATTGACTGTCGGTACTCTATGTGTATTGGGGAATGTATAAATTATATTGAACGGAATGCCTACATAAAGCGTACTGGGGATTGAAGTGAATGTGGGAATACAAATTGAATGTGGCATGCGGACTGGACCCTGGGTGGGTGGAGAAAGCGTACATGAAGCAGAATGTTGACAGGTGACTGGGAATATGTGTTGAACGTAATGCTAGGTGTATTGGGTAATGCGTACGAAATGCATGAATGGGGGCTTCCTTCATGCGATAATGTGGGATTGGGCACTGAAAGTGTAATGGGCCTTCCTGGGTGATTGGACTGGGGAAAGCAGACTGTTTCATACAGATTGAACATCATGGTAGGATGCGGGACCGATCAAATGTTCAAATGTGGGTTACTGTTTCTTTTTTATTGTTTCTTGCTTTCTGCTTCTTTCCTGCCTTCCTTTTTTGGTGGGATTACGTGTCCTTGGCAAGTTCCTTACACGTACTGGGTGGATTTGAAGGAGGAGGAACTAGGATTGATAAAACAATAGGAATAGACCTTCTTCTTTTGGGCGAAGCCTGGGAAACTTACACTTACTAGTTGATAAACATAATATCGGGATATTCTTTAGAACCGAACCTCAGGGCTTTATCACAATGAAAGTTTGTCGAACATGTTCGAACAGGGTTCATGCAGCCTGACAGAAGGAAGGTTAAGGCCATACCCCAGACAGTTTATCCAAGTGCCTTCGGACGAGGGAGGGGAGGGTCAATGGCATAGAATTAACCATTTGTGGGTACCATACCCCAAACGTGGGTGAATAAATGGAAAGAAAGGCAGCAGGCAGGAATTCTTGCTGAACGAACGTGCCGAGAGGAGACCTTGTTCGGAAAGGCCTGCATCACTAGCTGAGAGAAAAGAGAAGGTTACCACCGATCCACCGCTGAATGGAATTATTATGCTTCCCATGTTCCCCACCAAAAGAATGAGTTTGAGCCATGTTGTTTACATATGAGCTTATCGATTAAGACATGTTCCCAATAGATGGGAAAAGAGATGTACCCACATACTGGAGGTATAAAGGAGAAGTCCCACCAAGTTCCCAACAGATAGAAAAGACATTGTTTCATTCCTTTCCTTCCATACCGTTGAGGTAGGAACGTTCCAGTGTTCCATAGCGGTAAGTGAGTTGTAGTTTGAGGGTAAAGTTCGAGTAAAGGGTCTAGGTCTTCTATGTAGGGTAGAGGGTAGATATCTAGGGTCAAGTTTGAGGAAGAGTTTGAGGGCTATGGCTACTATGTAGTATGGCTAAGACCGCCTTGAAGCTATGACTGGTTACTGCATGGCATATTCTCTATTGCTAAGACCGCCTTGAAGCTATGACTGGTTACTGCATGGCATATTCTCTATTGCTAAGACCGCCTTGAGGCTATGACCGACAATGACTGTCTGTATGGCAATGTCAGTTACTTATGTGCATCTAGTATGAATTAGTATATCATATGACCCTCAACAGGTGAATCGTATATAATGAGATAGCTTTATTATATCTCTCTTGTTGTGAAGGTATTTCTTAGCCCTATCCCATGCACATAGCCTTCCTTTGTTTACTGCACTTCCTTCCCGGGGTATGGATGGGGGACCTTACTCTCTCGGGTATCCTGTGATGTGTTCCTTCTATCTCGGCCATTGATGGGGGTAAGGCCTTCTCTATGTGGTAAGGATACTTCTCTATCTCTTCTGGGGGTAAGTCCTCCTTCTATCTTCGTCTGGTAGCACCTTGGGGCCATCTCTTTCATCTGGTGGAAACATGGGGGAAATGGAAGTTTGAAAAATCATTTGTCAGTTTAGCTACACGTTCAACCCTTGCACTATTCTTTTTCTCCAGTTTCCAGCTTGGGGGAAGGCAAGGAGGAAATCAAGATAAAACGCCCATTGTGTGCAGGAATGAACACACCTAAAAAAACCAACAAGGTCATAGGTTTATCTAAATGCAAGAGAATCACACACATGGTCATAAGGAATGCACAATTCTCAATAGAGGGAACGTGTGCTCATAAGATAGTACAGGAATAAAGGTGCAAGGAGAAGAATGGCACGCTTAACACTAAAAAAGTAATTAATAAAGAAAGATGAAAGGTTAAAGACATCGGGAATAGAGCAATGAAAGAAACAAGTTGGACCATATTAGTGTGGCAGTTGAATTAGTTTACAGCAAGCGAGGAAGGTCAAAAGGCATAGTGTCAGAGGTTTCCAAGGAGTAGGTCAGATGCACAACAGGTTCTAAAGTATATTCCGGCTGAATAAAAGGTAAAAAGAAGTTCCCAAGATGGGGCAGATTTTTAGTAAGTTGCCAAGGGAATCCCAAGGCATTTCCCAGGTCAGCTCGAAAGTTTGATTTCCAAAGGCAATTCCCAAGGCGTAGGGGAAAGGCTATAGGTAATCTTTTCCAAGGGATAGTCGTCCCCCTCCAAGGGGTGAGGTCAGAGACATAGGTTACAAAGGCTATTTCTAGACCCAAAGTCTGTAGTAATGAGGTTTTTTCTTCCATAGTCCTACCCAAGTTGTGTGAGGATGTTCCAAAGGAGGTGTACCAAGTTAGTATGGATGATTTGAAGGTCCCATGCATTTAAGTGTTCCCAAGGCGGAGTTGAAAATCCAAATGGAGGGGGGGTTGTAAGAGGGTATGTATTTACCAAAGGATGATTTAAGTGGTAAGGTTGGAGCCTTTCACTGACACGATTATTTCCTTATTGAATTATATATGTGCATATCCACCAACTATAATAAACTACCTCACACTCCTTCCACTTGTTCGGTACCCTTCTTTGGCCCTCTATGGCCTGTTATCGCACGGTTTGTAGGAAAGGTTAAATAGCTTGAGTCAAAGGTAGAAACCGGCGTAACAAGAGCTTCCCCACCCACTGTCACCTCGATGGGGAGATCTTTCTATTTAGGAGGGCAAGTCCAAGGGAGACGTCCCTAAGTCAATCTGGATAAAGGAAGGCTAAAGGATAAAGGCCAAGTCAAGGAGAAACCCTTCCACAGATTGATGCCCGAGATAGTCACAAAAACCACTGCTGAAGCACCTGTTTGCGAGACAAAACAAAGACAACTAGAATATATGCTTGCAATGGGTTAGTACTTCATAAAATAAATGACTATCTTCTATTCAATATATGAGCAATGAATAATGCTATTATTGACGAAGTCAATGATGGCCAAACTAGCAAA
>JASDQU010316712.1:2776-13362 GCA_032191745.1 Picea mariana | reverse complement strand
CCTTTATTATTATCCAACAAATGAAGGGATACAACCTACAGAAAAACCCGTTGTAACTTCCTCTTCTTTCTCTCACAGTCTCCTCTCTCAGAATACAATATTCACCACCAACCATAGCCGCAATACATTTCCCTCATAAAAGAGGGTTTCCTTCTAGGGAAACAAAACCCTAACATAATCTCTACCATTAGATCTGCGACCTTATAATGACCGGTCCATATTTACAATGAAATTACAATATACTTTTATAAGGCAACATTTTCTTTGGGGGATTCGCCCCCAAACCCCCGCTGGGGGCTCGCTTGCCCCTAGACACCCTAGCCAGGGGGATAGGCCCCTTGAACCCCACAGAGGGGGTACCCCCCCTCTGCACTCCCCCGCATGGAAGAGTGTACATACTTCTAGTGTGTAAATACTTCATGGGGTATAAACACGGCTGAAAGTAAAAGACCTATAAATCAAGAAGATAATCAGGCTCCACAACCAATAATCTCCCACTTGGAGACTGATCTCAACAACTCCAACGCTGTTGTATATGCTGGACTCTGAACCTTCTTGGACCTAGAAAATTTCTCATCTTCATCTTCATTCTTGAAGACCAACTAAAACTGAGCAAGAACTCAGTTTCTCCCTGGTTACTCCCTTTGTTAACATGTCTGTAGGATTCTGGCTAGTGTGTATCTTTTCCATCTTCAATTGTCCATCTTCCAAGGTGGATCATATGAAGTGGTACCTCAACTGTATATGCTTATTCTTTGAATGGAAGGCTAAGTTCTTTGCAAGGTGAATGTCACTCTGACTGTCACAATACAACCTGTTGTACTCCTTCTTCTTTCCCAATTCCTCCATAAATCTTTGTAACCAAATCATCTCTTTACTAGCCTCTGTAGCAACAACATACTCTGCCTCTGTTGTTGAAAGTGCAACAACCTTTTGCAGTTTCAAAATCCAACTTAGTGTTGTTCCACCTATAGTAAAAACATACCCTCTGGTGCTCCTCCTACTGTCTTTATCACCTGCCATATATGAATCAACATATCCCTGTAGAAAAGTGTCTGAACATCCAAAACATAATGCATGTGTAGTAGTACCTCTCAAATACCAGAGAATCCACTTTACTGCCTCCCAATGTTCTTTACCTGGATTGTTCATATACCTTCTCACATATTCCACCTCTGACGCAACCTCCACTCCACTCCTCGGAGCACGATCGCTCTCACAGAATCTTCTCCTACCGATTTGGCCCGAAGAACTTCAAAGGTTCTTCTTTTTCCCTGTCGGGAATGTTCCTTACCCACAACAACTCTCAAGTAACCTCCCTTTTATATAGGGAAATCAGACTTTGCAATGTCGCGAATCCTATGGTCGCGTGTTCCCTACTTCACGATTCCCTGAAATCCGATGCGAGTCAGTGTTGACTCCTCCTCTGAAATCAGAATTTCCTTTATCGGTAAATCGCTACTCGCGAGTTCAACAAATTGAAACTCCAACCTCCGAATCCCGAGGTGCCAATTCTCCGATACACGTGTGGACTTGACTCCTCTACCTTCTATCCCCTATCGGTATTTTGAAACTTGTGGGATCGCGAGTCCTGATGTCGATATACTCTGGACTTACCTTTTCCCGATCCCCGATACGATGCCACCTATACTCCACAAGTTCTCGTGGTCCCACACTGCCAGGTCACTATTGGGATATCACTGATCACGAATCCAACCTGCAAGTGTTCCCTGCCGTCAAGAACCCCGATTCTCCGATCCCTGACTCCTCGGGATATCCTGACATGCGTCTCACACAATCGACGTCTCAGAGTTTATCGGAGTATCGCTCTTCGCGATATCGCCACTCCCGTTCCAACAACTTGGTGCTCCAACTCGCGATATACCGATATGCGATGTCGCGTGTGATCTGACGGTCCCTGTGACTCCAGATCGACAACTCTGTCCCTCCTGAATATCGAGTCTTCTCATGCTTGTACCGATAACCTTCTTTTGCCTCTGTAGGATCCAACGACCCATAGAACTTCGCAAAATCTCCACAAGGATTTCGTCCGCCCGTTCTTTCTTCAGTGCTCCACGAAATTCAACGAAGTGCCTCCCTATTGAGACTCGTTCACCTACTCTCTTGCTAACCTATGGTGCTTCCCTTTGGTCTGCCCACATGACTTATCTCCATTGTTCTTCAACTACCTTGATGACCTATTCCTCCTGAGCTTTGCTTCGACTTTAAGTATTCAACAAGAAGTCTCTTCCTCGCACACCTCTCGACAAACCTTCAACAATGTCTTAGTGTTGAAGCTCTTCGACTCTGCGCGCTCTTGCAACAGCAGTCTTAAATGTTCTTGCTCACAACCATGAATGAGACTTCTTATCCTCAGTCTGTGCCTCTCTTTCACAGCTTCAATAAACCCAAACGACTTCTGGGCGAATGAGAACAATAGTTAAACTATTGAGCCTTCATCGACGCACTCCTTGCGGATGAATTCAACTTCACTCTATGCAGGAATCTCCTGGCTCAAATAGAGAAACAATTGAAACTCATTCTCTCTCTCTCTCTTATTCAGACTTTAGTTTCAAACCTGAACTCTCATGCATAGCATGTACAAATAAAATACATAACCATAAAACATACATTCAAGAGCATATAATTAACATACACAGAGAGACAACACCAGACCTGAGTTTGAATCAAAGACTCTCTTCTATTAATTCAGATCTGTACATAGGTGTTCTCCACAAAGTTCTCTACTTGCTCTCCTCCTCCTGAATGCTTCTCAATTTCTAGATTATTTTACAATGTACAAAGGAAGGTGTCTATATCCATTTCCCCTCTCGAACTTTAAAACTTTCTAATCTAGAATTAAATATTCTATCTACTTTACATTAAATCTATTAAATGCCTCATCTACCTAAGGACGAGAGCTATCCGCTCAAGGTCCATTACAATATACAAGGTGCGCTTCATTAATTCTCCACATTAATGTTTGGCGCAACCATATCAAGGTGAAATTCAAAAAGAAATCTGTTGCTTGTCCAGCTATCTTTTCTGCTCTTGCACTGGCTCGCTTGATGAGTTAGCGATGATCCTGCATCATACTCTTCGGCTAGAAAATTTTCATGGGTTCCTGTCCATGAGCTCTTGCACGGTCTGTCCATGCTTCTGTATCATCGCTTCATTCTCCCAACTGGCATCCTCCACTGGGTGATTCTTCCATTTGACCAGATAATCAAAATACTTTTTTCGCCTGGTCTTTCTACCCACTCTCTTGTCCAGTATGCACTCCATCTGCGATTTTTCTGCAACTAGCAATTGTTTCATCCACTGGATCATTGGTTCCTCCATTCCAGCCTCTACTTCTCTAGCCCTGTATGGGTATAAATCAGAAACATTAAATATCAGAGATATCCCGATGCCATCCGGCAACTCAATTTCATACGCATTTTCTTCGAATTTCTTTAAGATTTTGCAAGGTCCGATTTTCTTCATTTTGAATTTGTTATATGTTCCCCTTGGGAACCTTTCCTTCCTTAAGTGTTCCAGAACAAGATCACCAACTCCAAACTGAATTTGTCTCTGATGCTGATCTACTCTGCGCTTATACTCCTGATTTGAATCAATCAGTCGCTGCTTCACCTTGCTGTGAAGTTCTTTCATTGCTTCAGCAAATTCTTCTGCACTAGCGCTGCTAGTAGCAGTTTGTTCTGAATCCCTGAGCTCATAAAATCCCCTCGGTTGTGTCCCATACACAATCTGAAATGGACTCTTCCCTGTACTCTGATTCAGCGAATCATTGTACGCGAACTCTGCCTGTGGCAACATATTGTCCCAACTGCTATGGTGCTATGTCACCAAGCTTTTCAATAAATCTCCCAGACTCCTGTTTACCACCTCTGTTTTCCCATCGGTCTGTGGATGGTATTTGGAACTAAAGTCCAAGTTAGTTCCTAGCTTCTTCCATAAGGTCCTCCAAAAATTTCCTATGAATTTGGTATCTCTGTCCGATACAATGCTCCTCGGCAATCCATGGAGTCGAATGACCTCCTTGAAAAACAGATTGGCGATGTGTGTTGCATCGCTGGTCTTCTGGTATGGAATGAAATGTGCCATCTTTGAAAACCTGTCTACCACCACAAAGATGGAATCAACCCCTCTCTTCGTCCTCAGCAATCCTAATACAAAATCCATTTTGATCGCCTCCCATGGCCTCTCCGGTATGGGCAATGGCTGATACAAACCTGCATTCTGTTTTCTCCCTTTTGAATGCTAACAAATTTTACACCTGTCAACAAATTTCTTGACCTCTTCTCGCATGCCTGGCCAAAAGTATGATTCGCTCAGCTTGGCGAATGTTTTTTCGTGGACAAAATGCTCTGCCAAACCTCCACTGTGATTTTCCTTCAACAGGTTCTCTCTCATGGAGAAATTTGGAATACACAGTTGATTGCCTCTGAACAACAATCCTTCCTGGATCATGTAATCTATCCATGGGCTCCGATATCTGAGAATTGGATTCTCAGCTGCCTCGTATGCCTCTCTGAAATCTGCATCACCCGCATACATGTCCCTGAGATTTTCAAAACCCAATGTTTTGACTCGGAACTCCTGCAGTAATAAACATTTCCTGCTCAAAGCATCATCCACTTTGTTAGCAGTTCCTGAAATGTGTTTAATTACAAACGTAAAATTCTGCATGTACTCTACCCATTTTGCATGCTTCTGATTCAACTTCTCTTGTTGACTCACAAACTGCAATGCATGATTATCACTATACAATACACATTCTTTTAGGATCAAATAATGCCTCCACTTCTTCAATGCATGTATGATGGCATAAAACTCTTTATCATACGTGGAGTATTTCAGCTTTGCGTCATCCAACTTCTCGCTAAAATATGCAACTGGCCTGTCCTCCTGACTTAAGACCGCTCCTATGGCATATCCACTTGCATCACATTTCACCTGAAATGTTTTATGGAAATCTGGCAACACCAACATTGGCTGCTCTGTGATCTTTCGCTTCAACAGATTGAAGCTCTTCTCAGCCTTTGTTGTCCAATGAAAAGACTTGTGCCGCTTCTTTACTGTGTCCATCATTGCTGCACTAATTCTACTGAAATTCCTAATGAACTTTCTGTAGAAACTAGCCAAACCATGGAAACTTCTCACCTCGAAAACATTTCTCGGTGATGGCCAATTTTTTATCACTTCCACTTTCTCTGGATCCATCTTCAGCTCATTCACCAAAATCACAAAACCCAAATAAATGAGCTCTGTCTTCATGAATGAGGACTTATTCATATTGATCAACAACTTCTCCTACTATAGCTTCCTCATCACAATAGCCAAATGTTTCAAATGTTCAGCCTTTGTCTTGCTAAATATCAGTATATCATCCAGATATACGACGACAAATTTTCCGATGAATTCCCTCAGGACTTCATTCATCAGCCTCATGAATGTGCTTGGTGTGTTTGTCAAACCAAACGGCATGACCAGCCATTCATACAAACCCTCATTTGTCTTGAATGTTGTCTTCCACTCATCACCTTCCCTCATGCGAATATGATGATATCCACTCTTCAGATCAATATTTGAAAAATAATTTTCCACACCCAAGCAATCCATCATATCATCCATTCTCGGCAGTGGAAATTTGTACCTGATGGTAATTTTGTTGATTTCTATAGAGTCAGTATGCATTCTCCAACCTCCATCCTTCTTCAAACTAAGCACTGTTGGAATGGCACATGGACTCAGGCTTTCCCTGACCAGTCCTTTGTCCAACAAATCCTGGACCTGGTTCTTGACCTCCTCATTTTCCTGCGGTGTCAATCTGTATGCAACTTTATTCGACAAACTGGCTCCGGGTATGAGATCAATGTGATGAATCACACTCCTCATCAGTGGCAATGAACGAGGTAATTCATCCACGATGATATCAGCGAACTCTCCTAGCAGTTCCTGAATCTGATCTGGTAGATCATCCACTCTTGTGCTAGTCAGGACAATTCTCGGCTTCCTGACCACAATGAATTGTGGATCTTCTTTCTTCTCTATCTCCGTGAGAAGCTCCTTCCCACTCATGAGAAGTATGGTACTGCTTACTTCCAGTTTCACTTCTTTATCTTTTATCGGAAGCAATTTGTGTGTCCTCCCATCCTTCTCTAACGTATATGTGTTCATTCTCCCGTCAGGAATCAGATTTCGGTCATACTGCCATGGTCTCCCCAACAATACATGACAGATGTCCATGGGAATGACATCACATAGGACCTTATCCTTATATTCACCCATTTTGAAATCAACTAAACATTGTTTAGTGACACTCACCTGATGTCCCTTTTGTAGCCACGAGACTTTATATGGACTCGGGTGATCTGTTGTCTCCAGCTCCAACTTCTCCACCATCTCGGTTGAAATGAGATTATCGGTGCTTCCGCTGTCCACAATGACCTTGCATTTCCAGCCCTTGGTCTTGCATGTGGTTCTGAACAGTCGGCTTCTCTGAGCTATATCCTCCACCTCTTTCTCGGGTGTCAAAAGGACTTTATGCACCATCAGTGACTTCCCACTTCTGGCATCTTTGTTCTCAGCATCACGCCTCTGCGCCTCTGCGATGTGAGCTTCTCCTCTGTTTGTTTTCCTGTCTGGACAATCAACTGCTTTGTGTCCATCCTTTCCACATGTGTATCATGTGATGATTCCACCTTGGCCTCTTCCTCTACCTCTGGTATGAGGAAAAGTATTCACATCAGCATATCCGCTACCCTGCTCTGTATGCTGTCTCCTCAGCTCAGCATATTGTTGTCCTCATTGTGAGGTTCAACCTCTCTCAACCTTACCCTGAGGTTTCTTCCATTCCTCCTTGGGCTTCTGATATTTCTCCTGGGAAAATGCCTTGCCTCTGGGCTGACTCCTTCCTCGCCCTCTCTGACCTTGCTTACGGCTCATATTTTCTTCGGCTTTCAGAGCCATCTGATAAGCATCCTCAACTATTAGGATGGTTACCATTCTCAATTCATCCTGAATGTCATATCTCAGACCATTCAAATACTTGGAAACCTTCTCATCATCGCTCTCCCGATGACCTGCCCTGATATTGAGTCGATAGAATTCTTCAGTGTACTCCTTTACCGTCATCAGCTTCTGTCTCAGGTTCAGCATTATCCTGAACAGAGTGATTTGATAATCCCTTGGGATGAATTTTGCTTTCATCTTAGCAATCATTCGGTCCTAGCTTTTAATTTTTTGTTTTCTTTTGGAACGTTTATCTGCCTGTAGCTCGTTCCACCATAATGTTGCATGTCCTTTCAACTTCGTGACAGCATGCCTTACCTTTTTATCCTCTTCGATATACTCATAATCGAAGTAGGTATCAAGAGCTCAGATCCAGTCCAGCAACTCTTCTGCATCCAGACTTCCTTCATAGACTGGAATGTCCATTTTGGTCTTGGAACTCATCCTGGTGATAGCTTTAATCAATCTCTCAGTTGATGCATCCTCTGTTGTGACCTCTTCTACATGTCCATCTTCCTCTTCAACCTCGGAATCACTAAGATCCCCTACACCAACTCCACGTCTTTGTGCTGTCTCCATCTCCTCAAGCCTTGTTCGAAGATATCTCATCTGCCACTCCATTTCTGGATTTCCTGCCAGCCTACCTCTTCTCCGCACCTCCCTGTCTTCAGGATCTGGTGACTTCCTTTCTCTTCTGGGTGGCACGATGTATTTAATCCTTCTCCTTCTTCATTATAGAAATCAAAGAACTATTCCGAGCTCTGATACCACTCTGACGCAACCTCCACTCCACTCCTCAGAGCACGATCGCTCTCACAGGATCTTCTCCTCCCGATTTGGCCCGAAGAACTTCAAAGGTTCTTCTTTTTCCCTGTCGGGAACGTTCCTTACCCACAACAACTCTCAAGTAACCTCCCTTTTATATCGAGAAATCGAACTTCGCAATGTCTCAAATGCTATGGTCGCGTGTTCCTTACTTCACGATTCTCTGAAATCCGATGCGAGTCAGCGTTGACTCCTCCTCTGAAATCAGAATTTCCTTTATCGATAAATCGCTACTCGCAAGTTCAACAAATTGAAACTCCAACCTCTGAATCCGGAGGTGTCGATTCTACGATACACGTGTGGACTTGAATCCTCTACCTTCTATCCCCTATCAGTATTTCGGAACTCGCGGGATCGCGAGTCCTGATGTCGATGGACTCGGGACTTACCTTTTGCCGATCCCCGATACGATACCACCTGTACTCCACAAGTTCTTGTGGTCCCACACTGCCACGTCACTATCGGGATATCACTGATCGCGAATCCAACCTGCAAGTGTTCCCTGCCATCGAGAACCCCGATTCTCCAATCCCCGACTCCTCGAGATCTCCTGACATGCATCTCACACAATCGACGGCTCATATTTTATCGGAGTATCGCTCTTCGCGATATCGCCACTCTCGTTCCAACAACTTGGTGCTCCAACTCGCGATATACCGATATGCGATGTCGCATGTGATCTGACGGTCCCTGTGACTCCAGATCGACGACTCTGTCCCTCCTGAATATCGAGTCTTCTCACGCTTGTACCGATAACCTTCTTTCACCTCTGTAGGATCCAACGGCCCACGAAACTTCGTGAAATCTCCACAAGGATTTCGTTCGCCCGTTCTTTCTTCAGTGCTCCACGAAATTCGATGAAGTGCCTCCCTATTGAGACTCGTTCACCTACTCTCTTGCTAACCTATGGTGCTTCCCTTTGGTCTACCCACACGACTTATCTCCATTGTTCTTCAACGACCTTGATGACCTATCCCTCCAGAGCTTTGCTTCGACTTTAAGTCTTCAGCAAGAACTCTCTTCCTCGCACACCTCTCGACAAACCTTCAACAATTTCTTAGTGTTGAAGCTCTTCGAATCTGCGCACTCTTGCAACAGTAGTATTCAATGTCCTTTCTCAGAACCATGATTGAGACTTCTTCTCCTCAGTCTGTGCCTCTCTTTCACGGCTTCAACAAACCCAAATGACTTCTGGGCGAATGAGAACAATAGTTAAACTACTGAGCCTTCATCGACGCACTCCTTGCGGATGAATTCAACTGCACGCTATGCAGGAATCTCCTGGCTCGGATAGAGAAACAATTGAAACTCATTCTCTCTCTCTCTCTCATTCAGACTTCAGTTTCAAACCTGAACTCTCATGCACAACATATACAAAGAAAATACATAACTAGAAAACATACATTCAAGAGCATATAATTAACATACACAGAGAGACAACACCAGACCTGAGTTTGAATCAAAGACTCTCTTCTATTAATTCAGATCTATACATAGGTGTTCTCCACAAAGTTCTCTACTTGATGTCCTCCTCCTGAATGCTTCTCAATTTTTGGATTATTTTACAATGTACAAAGGAAGGTATCTATATCCGTTTTCCCTCTCGAACTTTAAAACTGTATAATCTAGAATTAAATATTCTATCTACTTTACATTAAATCTATTAAATGACTCATCTACCTAAGGACGAGAGCTATCCGCTCAAGGTCCATTACAATATACAAGGTGCGCTTCATTAATTCTCCACGTTAATGTTTGGCACAACCATATCAAGGTGAAATTCAAAAAGAAATCTGTTGCTTGTCCAACTGTCTTTTCTGCTCTTGCGCTGGCTCGCTTGATGAGTTGGTGATGCTCCTGCATCAACCTCCCTCGAAGGTTGCGGGTTCCAACCCCCACGAGCACATTCCAAACTTTTAGAGGTGGCAGGTGATGGGGGAGGCATCTATGATTCAGCTAGACAAAAGGTAGTTGATGTTTCCTAGGGCTTGGGAAAAATTACCAACAATAGAGCAAAAACTCTAGCAGTGTACAAAAATAGCTCATGCACGAAGTATCTGAACGCTCGTGGTGCTAAGGGATTCCAAAATAATTATAAAGGACCCCCTTGGCCTCTCAAACTCTACAATTCAACTTTCTAGGGGTCTCTTCTCACGAATAGACACCTTGAAGCAACTCTTCATTAAAATACATTTTTTTCATATCCTCTACTCTCAAATCATGATTGCTCGAGATCCGCTGATCGAAACTTCTTATGGGATCTACACCGTTGAAAATCAAACATGCTTGTCGGTGATTCAAGCCCGAAATGGACTTCTCTGAATTCTGGGATTTGTGCTCAAGGATCATATCTACGTAGACCATAGTCTTGGTCATCCTGCGACCTTTTGAAAACTATATATGATAACAATATGCATACCATTTCAATACAATGGTATGCAATGGTATGCATACTTGAGAATCCCTAAGACAACTACCACTAAAATTCTAAGACTACTAAAACCCTAAAAATAACCTATAAATAGAGCCCCTCTCATGGATGATACACAATTCATTTCATGTAAGAGTGATGGATTACTTGAGAATCAAGATAGTGTGAGAGAGAAAACTTGAAATAGTTGCAATCGTCAAACAAGTCAATCTACACATTGTGTAGGTAATGAAATTGTATCATAGATATCAAGTTTGGAAGTTCCACTCAAGGTCTTGATTTACAAAAAAAATTGTGAGGTAAAGAAAATAAA
>JASDQU010316709.1:12530-25743 GCA_032191745.1 Picea mariana | reverse complement strand
TGTCAAGAACCATAGTAGAGAGATTGTGGTTGCTTTTCTGGTGGATTTAAATTCATCAAGGATGATTAAACATGCAAATTCTTAACCATTCAACAGGAGTACAGAGATCATCTATTCTCTTCTCCAACCAGAACCATCTGAGGCTAAGTACCCAATGTATCAGCAGAAAATGTATCATTCTCCCCTTAAGCAATCTAAAGAGACTAACTGCAAGGAGCTTCTATACTTTTGTTATTTGAAAATTAAAGGTTTGCTGTTAAGACTTAACTACAACATTTGTACTGATAACATTCAACTATCAGAAGTACATTAAAGATGAGGGCAACAAGTTTAACCAAAGGCTGGTGGTATCCTATATCTTTCAATAGATAAGGAAACAAATATTATAACTGGTTGTGGAAGTATCCAACAGTAGAGAGTAATTCAAGGTAGAGTCAACCCTTGAATTTTGTGTGTAATCCACTCCATCTCAATGGTGGAGTTATTTAGGTAGGTTGCACAGTTTTAAACCGCTGAAGATATATTGTTACAATTACAATCATAAAACAACTTTGACTTGAATTAAATTCATTTCTTGCATGAATCTCTGTGCACCTACAGACTAGTGACACAATATCCCTCTGTGCTACAACATCCCTTACAAAATCAATTCTTCTGGAATACACAGACCACTGGGTAAACCCATGGCTGTTGGAGCTGTTCATTATGAAGATATCAAGGAATACACTGCTTATAATATACGTGCTATCAGAGGCTATTATGACAAAACACAACATTGAATTAAAAGAAAGTTATTTACTAAACCATTATACCTTTCTTGGATCAGGGGCCCATGCTGCACATAGCACTCCATGTGTCCACCACTAAGCACATAAAGTAGCAACTTAAGACAATAACCACCTTTAGAAAGCAATATCAAAAATTAAAACTAGGTGCCCTTACAAGTACTCTCTCTTTAAAAAGTTAAGAACAAAGCAACTTGAATTTGCTGATCTGTACACCATAAGAAGTGGATCTACGCAGGCTCAAGTCTGCAACTCTTGAGCTCTTTTCACGCCTTATGCTCTGATACCATGTTAGAAATAGGGAAAATAGAAAAACAATGTACTTTTAAAATTTTTCTATCAACTAGATCAGCATAAACAGATCTGAAACAAACAATATTTCTGAGTACAAAATAAACTATAGCTTACCTCCAGAATCAAATGAGATGTGTACCTGTCAAATGTATAGATGTATGCCCCTGTAAGTATGCTCAGATGAAGTTTAGGTTCATAGATCAAACTTCTAGGGTTTGATCTCTGTCAAAAGAACTGTGGGACAATTTTGCCATGGATAGTAAAACCCCAATGGAAACAACAATAAACCAAAGTCATAATAGCAAATAACCCCAATAGGAAACCCTACAATAAACAATGATAGCACAAGAAGGAAATCAATCACAAGAGAACCCTCAGATCTGGAATGCAAGTGTCAAACCCTCCATTAAGCAAACACAAAGTCAGATATGGAAATACAAGTGGCTACAAACTCAGTTCTGAAAATACAAATGGCTTTATAAGCAAATACAAACTCAAATCTGGAAATACAAGTGGCTACAAACTTAGATCTGAAATACAAGTGGCTCCATAAGCAAATACAAACTCAGATCTGTAAATACAAGTGGCTACAAACTCAGATCTGAAATACAAGTGGCTCCATAAGCAAATACAAACTTAGATCTGAAAATACAAATGTCAAACCCTGTCACAAAAATGGCAGCCAAGGGAAAGGAAGCACCCGTGGCCTCACACACAGAGTAATAGCCACAAAGAAGGGAGGCACCTGTAGCTTCACACACACAATGGCAGCCACAAAGAAGGGAGGCACCCGTAGCCTCACACACACTATGGAAGCCCTAGAGAAGGGAGGTACCCGTAGCCTCACACACACTATGGTAGCCCCAAAGAAGGGCCACGACACCCATACTCAACCAAGGGACAGTCCGCGGCTCCTTCAAGAAGACATGGGATAGTTCGTGGCAGCCACAGGAGAGATCTAGGTGAGCATAGGCAGTAAAGGCAGATTGGAAGAGGCCCAACACATCATAACCAAGCAAGCAGAATCAACCTGAAGTTCTCAGCCAACAAGTGTGCAAGTAATACCTCAAAATTGAAATCAAGGGTTTACTAGAGAAGCCGTACCATAACCAAGAAAAACTAAACTGAGGTAGCCACAACAAGTTTAGGAAGTGTGAGGAGAGTGAATGTAAGTGAATGTCGAAATACAAAGGGTAGGGTCTAATTTATAGTTAGGGAGAGGGGTTAGGGTAGTTAGAATTAGAATTAATTATTGATATTTAATTAATATAAATATTAATTAATATGTCAATTAATATTTAATTAAAACCCTAATCACATAAATAAAATCCCCATCACATAAAACAAGATCCCCATCACATAAAACAAGAGTGAAGGCAAACAACAAAGGGTTACCTTTTAAGACAAAGTCAAGGGGAGTTACATAATGGCAAAACATGTCCACATGAGTCTCATAGTGACCTATAAACTTTATCAACACTGCATAACAATGTGATCAGGTCCATCTTCATAGACACTCCTAGATACATCCCAGGAGAGAGGAAGAGGATCACACTTCAACACATCTTGGTATTACACCAAGATCTACCTAGTCAAGAACCAGGTTGTCTCAGAATACATCTGGGTCCCTAGAACACATCTAGTGTCTTATCCACCAAGGTACAAGACCAAGGATCAACCCATGCATTAAGCAAGGGTTCCCTGGAACACATCCAGGGGCCCTAGACACATCTAGGGACTTACTGCTTGGTCCAAGACCAAGAACCCTAGTCATCTACTGGGGGCCCTCACAAGGGTCTTTCTGCTTGGTTCTAGACCAAGAACCCTAATCATCTACTGGGGGCCCTCACAAGGGTCTTTCTGCTTGGTTCTAGACCAAGAACCCCAGTCATCCACTGGGGGCCCTCACAAGGGTCTTTTTCCATGGCTCTTGCTGCTTGGTCTCATACCAAGAAACCCCAGGAGTGTGCTGGGGGCCCTAGTTTACAGCTAGGGTCTTTTCCATCCTTCTGAGAATGGCTCTTGCAACTGCATTAATTTCAACAAAGAATGCTAAGCATGCACCCACCTGGCTCAAGTAATCATCTAGCAAGCTGTCTCCACTATGCAAATCCATCATCAACCATCTGCCATGGGTCAATCCATCTTGGACCATCCGGGGGATGAACATTCACCACATACCCAAAAACTCATGAAGCACCCCCAATCATGGTGTAAACACTTTCGAGTAACCCAAAAGCTAACACTCCCTCCTTATGAGGAAAGTGTTTACATTGACACTTGTTGACTCCCTCTACAACTCCACCAAACTTGTCACCTGTAAATATGTACCTTCTGTAGTTTTAGAATCAAGAATCAACTACTATCGCGTATAAAGAAGTTGTAACCCATGCTAGTACAATATCTCCTTCTTTCAAATAATAATGACCATCTGTAAATGTGAAAGAACATAACCTTGGAACAAAAGCATCCTGCCAATCTCCATCCTTCAAAGTCAACATCATGGTCCAAAATCAACATACACCACATCATTAGCTATCCAGGATATTTGTAAAGATAATYATATCTYTGTACAAGGTCAAGAAAAGTGGATCACATCTATYAAAGCCACAAGGATAGAAATCTACACAAGTCAACTCCCCAATCCTAGAATACAAAGCTTGTGTTATAGGTAACAATCCATGCAAGGYCATCAACAACTTGTCAACACGAGAATCCCTCTCATGTACCTCAAATCCCCAGGCAACTGAAACATCAACTTGRATGAGGTCAACTCCCTCATCCYAAGAGTATCTTGAATTGAGATTAACATCTTGGGAAACTCCCTTTATTTGAGAGAATCCATGGGCAACTCCCTCTGTATGAGAGAATCCATCAACCTAGACCCTGTACTCTACWATACTCCCTTCAGCTGCAAACCTAGAGTCCATCTTAACATCATCCTACATCAAGGTATCACACCTTTGCTCTAGTGGACAACTGGAAATCATACAGATGGAAGAAACCTATGCAACATGAGTAGCATATATCCTAGGAGGTACACTTGCCCTTACTGAAGATCTGGGCACTCCTACATGCTCCTCCTGTGCATTTTGTAATGTCTGGGTAAGCCATCTTGGCTTCCTACAATCTAGAGTAGTAGACGGGGGCATATCCACACTCAATCTAATCTCAACTCCCTCTGAATCTAACTCATCTTGAGTCTTTGAATTTGACTCATCCCAAGTCTTTGAATCTGGAACAACCACCTCCTCATCCTCCTCTATCACTGAAGGAGAACCCTGAGAACTAGAAGATTTCACATCCTTAGCAAATATCACGTCTTTGCTTACCATAGTCTCCCACTGTTATGGAATATTGATCTTGGAAGCTATAGAAGCATCTTTGCATCCATTAACACAAGATGCTATCACAACATTCATAATAGGTTTTGAACATGTCTCCGTGGCATTCCACCATGCATGCTCTGCATATGCCTCCTCAAAGCTAGAAGGCTCATTCAGCCTCCCACTCGAATGTACAAGTGTCACTCAGTCAACAAGTAACTTGTAAAGGCCACCATCTTTCACCTCTCTAGCCAAAGTTTTTAGACTAGCTAGACTACAATCACATAGATGGTGCATTGTTGTTCCTCTAAAACCTTATTTCACTTGTTGAAAATAAAACCTTGTATATAATCACATAGATCTACCACCTATCACTGGCAACCCCCGGAACAAATCAACCATCCATCACAAGTCTTTTTTGGCATTACACCTGCTGAAAATACATCCATAACAACCATCAATGTAGTAGATCCATCACCTCTCATCACAAGAGAAACCCATCAAAACCTCTCATAGGTGCAAGTGCTCATCTCAAGCAACCTAGGGTATCACACCCAACAACCTCAAGCAAGGTCAATACCTCTCCCAGGTAATCTCCAGCTGAAATAGAGATCTCAGCTACAAGAAGTTTTGAAACCATGTTGACATTTCTCGAAATTCACACTTTAATGCAATTCAGAAGTTTCACTTCTTTGGCTAGAGATTTCCCGGATTTTAACCCTGTGAATATCAGCCTTAGATATGTTATGAAATAGAGTATAAAACAACAGTGGAAAAATACAATCTTTCACTCTCTAATAGTGCAATCTTCTAGGCAATCCATGAAGAAAAGATACCAAATTGTCTAGATAAGTTTCAGTMCTTAAGGGAAACTTACCAAGGCTAAACCAGATCTGAAAGTTCACTTTTACAGCRGATATAATGGCAGCAGAACAACAGATATAACAGCAGTAGAACAACCCTTAAATTCTTCAATGATGATGTCAAATCTGTGTTACTGGATCTGTCGACCCTGTGGAATGGATTCACAGATCGGATCCAGATCTGCCTGGATCTGGCAAGGATCCATTTCATAAATGTTTCAAATCAAAGTAAGGTGCGGGTTTGCTAAATTTAAAGTGTGCTGCCCAGTACTGTACAAAATTAGTCAGTGCCCCACTAGTTTGTACAGTAAATCCGTTTCATAAACTGTAAGTCATGGGTTTGCTTAATTAAAGCCTCAAAATTCAAATCCAGTCCTATCTCAACCTATGGAGGACTGATACATTAATTGCGAAGATGTGGAGGACTGATGCGTTACGGTGAATGTGGAAGATGGTTGCGACATGAGTTACAGTGATTGTGGAAAAGGGCCGCTACACTGTGAGCGTAGCATAGCATATGGTTATTAAAGTGTATATTATAAACTAATACCTTTTAAGCTAAGTTTTATATTTATATTATGATTTATAAATAATATATTAAAGAACAAATATATATATATATATTTTTTAATTCTTATTTTTTATTTTTCCAAAGAATAAAGGCCTTTGGTGGGCCTTTATACAAAAAAGAGCATCTGTCCTTCCTTAACTAAATAAAGATGGATAGAACTCCTACTTTAAGTATTCAGCATACTGCTATCCTTTCTTAATAGAAGATCTTTGAGCTGTCTTGTTCCCATAAAGTCATCATCTCAACTCTAGCCATAGAATACAAAAAAGCTACAAACTCCCAAAAACTATCCAAAAGGAAGACCACACACTCTGATACAACAAGAAATTAAAATCAGGGTTCATGAAAACCAGAAGTAAGGTCTCCTTCTTGCGACTCAAAGATTTCCTTGGTTCCTTCTTGTAGCTCCAATCCTTCCTTGGACAACCTGTTAGGTTCAAAATTTTGTTCCCTGTACACATGAGCAAATGAAATGTGGGAGAAAGCATATTGTAGGTTCTTGATGTCTCAAAATAAAGGCTATAGCAAGTAATTTTGCAAAACAGAATCCCCTTTCATCCATTGTATAAATAAGAGAGAGTCGCCCAATATTTGAATATGTGTGACTTCTTTTTCAAGAGCAAGAATAAGGCCATCTGTAGTGTCAAGAGTTTGCTAAGATTATTTGTGGCTTGGCCGATCCTAGCTCTGAATGAAACAAAGTGATTTTGGGAGAGGAAAATGATACCTCTAGCTCCACCCTTTTGATGGATTGCATTGAAAGGCTCCATCAAAAAATGCTCAGGGAAAGGCTTCATTTGTGTGGCCTGTTGAAACTTGTGCATGAGGAGGTGTAGAAGAGAATTGGGGAAAGGCATTGAGAATGCTAAGACTTTGAGTAGCACACTTAAGGGGTAAGGTGTCCTTTCCTTCAAAAAGTTTGGCGTTTTTGGCTAGCCAAATTTCCCAGGCCAGAGTAAGGGGAAGGGCTTTGAAATCTTTAGTAGCCTCGTTTTGATACCAATTTTTTAAACCTTCTTCTATGGAGACTCCTTTCCAAGGATTACAGAGTCCTTTTATTCCTTCAATTTCTTTCCAAACCTACTTTGAGAAAGGGTAGGACTCAGGAGAGGATAAGATGGGAATTTGTTTTGAGATCAGCTTCATAAAGGCAACACCTACATAGACTTTCAAAATGTATTTTTTGTAGAATATCCCAAGGAAGGGCCTTGTTGTTGAGGTGTAGCCACATGTATTTTCTTTTGCCGGGCATTTGAATTTCCAAATGGATTTCTACCACCAGATTTGTGGTTGATTCCAAGCCTTCGATGCCAAGGCCTTGTAACCAAAATTAGGCTCGTAGCCTCTTGAAGGGTTCAGGGACTAGAGTAGTTCATCCTCTTCGTCATTTAGGATGATGTTGCATTCCTTGAGATAGTCTATGTAAGCTTTCCAAGCCTCGACGTAAGCCTCACTAAGTTCCAGGTCTCTCCATGAGAGCTACTGTTGATGACGATTATTGATCGTCGAGCTTCAAGCAATATGGATTATAGTACAAAAGCCTTTGGATCTTAGTCTTGAATGAGAGGAAGTGGTAGCTTGTGCACTTCCTTGCTCCAGATCCAAGGGTCTAGGCCTATTTGGATTCTGGACCTTGTCTCATTTGCCAACTCTCCAATTCAGCCAATTACCAAACAGTGGGAAGGCTGTGAATTTGGCTTTCCAAATCATTGAGGAGTTCAATGCTTTTTTGTTTGCGGTTAGAAGCAATTCTCCATGTAGATAGTTGAAAAATATTTGTCTTTTATGATTTGAAGCCAAAGTCCTTGTCCCTGCATGAGACTCATAGTTGCTATAGGGATTTTGAGAAAAGAAACAAATTTTTAAGCCGCCAACCACCTTGGCATTTCAAGATAGAGAGTTTTTTCTAGGATACCAATGCCATACCTTTCTTATCCCAACCCCCCGACCAGATGAAATGATAATAGAGCTGCCTAAAATGCTCAAGGATTCCTTTCAGGATCCAAGCAAGGGACATTCAATAGATCGGGATGGCCTCAAGGACAAATTTGACCAGTACTAAGTGTCCACCACGGGAGAGCTACCTGTTGCACCAGGTGTTTAATTTTTTCTCAATCTTGACAATGAGCCACTGCCAATTAGCTTTGAGGTAAAGATTGGCCTTTAGATGAAAACCAAGGTATTTAAATCCTATGTCATAAGATGTTACAGGAAAGTGGAAGATGTGATTAATATGTTGCTTCTTAGCCTCTGGGAGACATGAGCTAGTAATCATAGATTTGAAGAGTTTATAATCATGCCCGTGGCTACACAGAAGAGACCTAGGATCTCTTTTAGTTTGTTCGCCATTCTTTTAGAGCCATCATAGAAGATAAGAATGTCATCGACAAACAATAAATGAGAAACAAAGCAAGAATTGTTGATCAATATGCCTTTGAAGGAGTCGTTGGTTGAGGCTTCTTTGAGTGCTCTACTTAACGCTTCTGCAACTAGGAGGAAGAGGAGTGGGGATAGAGGTCACCTCTGCCTAATTCCTCTTTCAGGCTTGAAGAAGGGTGAGACTGCCTCGTTGATTAACATTGCAAATGAAATCAAACTTGTACAACCCATTACCCATGCCACAAAGTGAAGGATAAAGCCCGGATGAATGAGAATGAGGCGAAGAAAAAGTCGTCTGACTCTATCGAAGGCCTTTGGGAGATCCACTTTAACAATCAAGACCTTCAAATTTTTTATTTTAACTAAGTGGAGACCTTCCTGGGCTACTCCAATTGCCTCATGAATTTGCCTTCCTTCTAGGAAACCAAACTACTTGGGTGAAATTTGACCGGATAGGATACCCTTCAACCTTCGAGAGGTGATTTTGTAAATACTATTGCAAAGTGAAATAGGTCGAAAGATTTCATACTGTGTTGGGTTGTCTATCTTTAGAATGAGGACTAGGAAGGTGGTGTGTTGGAAGCTGCCAGAGTCTTGTTGGTTGTTCTAGAGTGCTCCATTACTCTCTTGAGGTCATTTACAATGAAGTCAAAACAACTGAGAAAGAACGTGATAGGGAGTTTGTCATCAGGGCTAGGACTCTTATCCTTCTTAAAACTTTGAAGAGTTTTGAGTAACTCTTCTTTCCAACCTTTGCCATAAGACTTTGATTGTCCTTGGGTTCTAAGAATCTTGGGAAGAAACTAGAAAGATGGATGATAGCATCTATGGTGGCATGATTGTCTTCTTGATACAGAGTTTGGAAATATCTAACCCCCTTTGCCGCAATATCAGGGATGCTCTCGGCCCATTAATCATCTTCTTTGGCAATTTTCAAAATAGAATTGACGTTTTTCCTACAGTTGGCAAAACAATGGAAAAATTTGGTGTTCTCATCTCGAGCCTTAAGCTTCCTTTTCTTTGTCTAGGAGAATCTTCCTTCTTTTATTTTCAAGTTGTATGATCTTAGCCTTCTCGGAGTCTGGTAAAAAACCAAATCCTTCCAAAGAGATCATGGAGGCTAGGGCTTCTTCCACTTTTCGAAGAAGTTTGTCATCCTTTCCCCTTTTTGCTTTGGACCACTGGATCGTAGAATGTTTGGCCTTTTTTAGATTTTGTAGGAACTGAATGGTCGTTGATTCATTGAGTGAGATATCGAAGGGGGTCCAAGAGTCCTTTAATAATTGAAGGAAATCCTCTTCTTTGAGCCATTCGAGATTCAATTTGAAGGGGCTTAGTGGTTTTCCCATAACAGGGACCACTTCTAAAAGCATTAGATAGTGATTAGAGTCCTTGCCAACTGAAACCCATTGATGGATTCTGAGAGCCTCCTCTAGGAAATCCTCTGATATCAAAAATTGATCTAGATGCTTAGATATTCTGGCTTTCCTTGCCTTGTTGTTTGTCTAGGTTGGGGTGGCTCGTGAGCTTGGCTGGCTCCATATCCAATAACCCCACTTGTTCCAAATTTCTAATGAAGAAGTCCAAAAGGCTATCCAATTGTGTCGCTGGACCCCATATCTTGGGAACACCAAGAGAGAAATTTAAGTCTCCTCCAAGGACCACCATTCCTCCCTGTAGGAAAGAATTGTTAAAAATGTGTTTCCAGAAATCCATTTTGTCAGAATAGGGTCCGTAGAGGTTCAAATAGGTGAATTCTTTCCTCGATTCGAGAGATAAGAGGGAGGTCCCCAACCTTGAAGCAAAATCCCATGAGTTAGAAAGTGTAAAGAGGTTGGTCTTCCAATACGTAACTAGCCCCATAAACCTTCGTATAGAATCAACAAAACTGAAGGAATCAATTCTTGCAGCTGGATGATAGAGGGGTTGTGTGTTACAATCAACCTCTTCAATGCCAATTTCTTGGAGGGATTGGCCAATCCTCTGCAATTCAAGGTTAGAAAAATCATTTTGCACCTCCCTTAGGGGAAGATGCTCTAAGAGCTCCAATCAATGATTGTTGTCAATTGCTTCTGACTTTCGATTTGGCTTGTTTTTGAGCTATGGAAAGGTAGGATTTTCTACCTCTCTGGGTCGTCTTGGGATTTTTTTCTTCCAATTGACCTAGTCCTCCTTCTAAATTCTTTCAAAAAACCCTTGTACTCTGTTTTTGGGTCTAAGATTGTTATTAGAAGTCTTGGATAAGGGGGCGTCTTCAAGAGAATTGGGCATATGAACCTTCTCTAGAGGAGGGAGATGGGGATCCGTAGGCTTGGATTCCTTAGAGAGGGTTTCTTTTATACCATCCAAAGGTATAGGAGTTATTGGGATTTGAGAACCCAGATAAACTAGAGAGGAGGTCCCTTTGATTATTCCCCAAATCATGCCCAAGACTTACCTCCCAGTTCCCAATAAGCATTTGACTAGAGGAAATAATAGGAGAAGGTGGAGATGAAAAATTCTTACCCGGAACTGTCATAGACTCTCGTTGTTGGGGTAGACCTGAGAGGGAGGTTCTGCTGCTCTTGCGAGGGCTCCTTTACTTGGATGTTTGGTGCCGAAATGTCTTTTTGAGGAATAGCTTGAAAGTGTTCTAAAGGATTATTGTCCTGATGAGTAGGAATTGAGGTCTTTGGAGATGGAGTCGTCTTTTGAACCCAAACTTTCCTTGTAAGCCTAAGAGCACATTCTTTTCCATATTCATGACATCTTCCACTTTTGAAGGGGATCCCTTCATAATCCAGGGTTTGGTAGAAGATAGATGGACCTTTTTGGAAGATTATGGAATCTACCAAACCCTTGGAAAGGTTAAGGCCAACCGATCCTCTATCCTTCTCCATGTCTCCCGTGTCACGAAAGGAGCTATCCACTTCATAAAAAAGACCATATGAATTTCTAATTTCCTCAAACACTTCCTCAGACTAGAGAATTAGAGGATGTCTAGGCATACAAACCCAGAATGGAGTAAAATTACGCTGGGCCGAGTGAGCATCAAAGTCTAGGTGCCAATTTTAGAGAGATAAAGCTTGTGAGCCCCAATTCCATTGATTTTGAAGAATTTTTTTCGCATCCTCAGAGATTTGGAAAGTCCAGACTAGCCAACCTTTCACCAAGAACATGCTTTGCAGGATATAACTGTTAGAATAATAGGTGTGCTCGTTTCATCGTAGACAATATAGCAATATTGTCACCCAACCATAGGTATAGAGGCTGTTGATATTATGGTAGCTGCGGGAGGTATTGACCTCCACTTGTGACCTTTGATGAGATTAGAATATTCCACGAAGTAAGAGAAACCCTAAAAGACTTGGACATAACCCTAGAAGAGAAGTTGGCTAAAGAAAATATTTTTATATTAAGTCTTTAGCACCCAGAAAGAGAAGTCGGCCCAGACAACCTGGTAAAAGCAGTATAAATACAGGATGCCAGTTCTCATTTGAGACGGATATCTCGAAATTGCAGAAATCCACTTGTGCGCATTGCAGAAATCTAGTACTACGCAAGTCTGGGGAGTAGCTGCAGCTGCAATTCCTGGAATCTGTATTTTCGGTTTTTCTGGGTTGGACTTTCTGATCAGTCTGGGTTATCTTTGCTTGGTGAATTAGCCTTGGTTGGCTATTGATTTGCTACCAGAATTCTTCTCTTTGACAAGGTCAAGGTGCTCGGGGGTGGCATTAGTGCCTATGGTTGGGTGACAATATTGCTATATTGTCTGTGGTTAAACGAGCACACCCACTTTTTTAACAGGTTATGGGCCCACGCCTCCTTCATTCAGTCTAACCACTGGAAGGAAGCTAAGCCATAAGGTTATCAAGCTAGTTGAAGAATTGCCGCTAGGGTTTCTAGAAGGTGTAGTTATTGAAGCACTACCGCTAGGGTTACTAGCAGGTGCAGTTGCAGAAACTCTAAAACTCTTGTCTAGCACCTTATGATGGAATACCTTACTCAAGGAGAAGATGTTCTAGTGCACCTTATTCTAGTTCACCTCTTGGCACTCTCAGAAGGCAAAAACATCACGGTTGAGATTTTGGGTCAAAGCTTGATCAGTTATCAGTCAACAGAAATCATGAATTAAAAGACATATCATCTACACTATTCAACGCTCACAAGAACTCTTGAAGACGACATTTGGATAATTGACAGTGGAGCTTCCAGTCATATGACAGGAGACCAGGCCAGACTCTCTAATCTAAATGAAAAGAAGATATCCTACAAGGTAGAATTTGGAGATAAAAACACCTATCCAGTCGAAGGAATTAGTCAAGCCTCCGTCAAATTGAGAACAGGTAACAATGTTCATTTGAGCAATTTCTTATATGTACCTAGTTTAGAAACGAATCTTGTATCCATATCTTGCCTAGAAGACAAAGGAAATAGAATAGCCTTTGTAGATGGAAAAGTATTATCTTGGTCTAGAGACTCCAACATAGAGAATGCTAGAGTTATTGGAACCTGTGAAGGAAGGTTGTACAAACTACTAGAAAGAAATGATGAAGCTCTTGTACATGATGAAGTCAATCCCAATGAACTTTGGCATAGAAGGTATGCTCATATCAATTATCAAGCATTACCTTTCCTCAAAAAGATGGTTGAGGGAATACTAGAACTACAATCTACACATGAAGGAATTTGCAAAGGATGTGCTCTTGGTAAGAATGTTAAGAAACCATTCTTAAGCAACAATAATAGATCTAAGGAAATCCTAGATCTAATACATTTAGATGTTTGCGGTCCGATGCCAGTCAAATCTCTAGGAGGCTCTCTTTACTATGTAATCTTCATTGATGATTACTCAAGAAAGACTTGGTTATATCTCTTGAAGACTAAGGACGAAGTTTTTCAGCAAGTTTCAAGAATTCAAAGCAGAGATAGAGAACCTCACAAACAAGAAAATCAAGACCTTGAGAACAGATAATGGAGGAGAATACACATCCAAGGAATTTGTCGCCTTTTGCA
>JASDQU010316707.1:0-13320 GCA_032191745.1 Picea mariana | reverse complement strand
ATTCAATTTAAAACTCAAAGATAAATCTCATTATTTAAATCGAAGATATAATCACAGCATTTGTATTTTGATGAAGCAAATGATAGATGGTATTTATAATATAAACCTCCTACACATCACAAATCATTTAATCTAAAGATATTAGACTTGCACATGTAACAGGATTAAAAAAAAAAACATAAACAACAACATTATAAACAAAAGGCTAAAACCAAAATGCATATATGCCGTTCTATTAAGTTTTTGGAATCACTTGTCCATTCTGTAGTCCTGGAAGAAATTGTTTGGATAATAGACTTTAAACATTGGAAAAATTAATACATAAATGATAATAATTAACCATGTATTGATAAAAAAGACTAAAGTTATTTAAATCAATGCATAATCAATTATTCAAAGAATATGAATATATTATAATGAAAATAAAACCATTTTACTTACAGGACAAAAGCCATTAAGCAACCTGGAGTTCCATATTCTTCTTTGAAAATATTCGTCCATTCTCCCGAAGATTCCAACCATCCATTACTCCATTTGAAAAGAAATAAAAAAGTTTACAAAAGATATAATATATAAAAGAGAAAGGATAACAATCCTCCTCTTCAATTCTTTGATCCCCTTGGCTTTGATCTTTCTCATATATTTATAAAATAAATGAATAGTCTGGGCGTCACTATTAATTTCCGCCACCTGAAATTTGCCTCTAAAAGAGACCCAAATATCTCTCAAATCATGCATTTGTTTGGGAAAATATCTACACGTAAGGTAAATGGGTCCATTTTGGTTCTGGGTTTTCAACTGTTTCTTCAAATTCCTCACTGTTTGGCTGAAATCAGTTCTGCAAAATCGCCTGTATGATCTTGATGCCTTTCCAAATTTTATCTGTTGTTGCTCATAAAATTATTTGTAGCAATCCAAAATTATTTTTGGATCAATCATCTTGAACGTATTTTGATAATAAAATCAAGCCATGATCAGATCCATATCAAATATTTGATAATAGAAACCTATGAAACAAAAATAAACCTAAATTAATAACCTAAAAATTGTGAATAAAACAAAATCTAGAAAAATAAAAAATGAATTTAAACTAACTATAACTTATAAACAAACATTATTTATAATTTTCTTTCAAATATGATCTAGAAGCTTCAAGTTAATGAAGAAAAAATATTAATTTTGGTTTTTTACAAAATCAAACAAATGATAGATAATTCTTTGATTATTATTATTTTGAAATGAGATGCAAAATGAAAAAAGAATTTAATTAATTAACATCACCAAATGATTTCATGAAAATGAGAAACCAACCAAGATATTATTTGATGAAGTATTGAACACATTATTCAAAATAGTCAAACTTGCTAATGAGCAAAAGAATGAATACATTATTCAAAATAGTCAAACTTGCTAATGAGCAAAAGAATGAACACATAATCATAATTTAAACAAAAGCAAACATTTGATAAAAATGATCGTTTTTGTTTAAATTGAGATTTTTATGCTCGTTTTTAACTTTTGACATATACTCTTGTAATGAATGTTTCATACTATAGTGAATGTCTTAAGTTTGTCTCAAAGCAAGCCAAGGCATGGAACTATTTGAAAAGGTTGATTCTGTAGCTCATTATAATTATCAAGATTCTAATAGGGGCCCTTTAAATTTTGTAAAAAATATAGGGGGAGTTGTTGGGGCCCAACAAATGGTTAAGCACATTCATTGCATAAAAAAATTTCAGTCTGGTGTTAACCAGATACATCAGAGATCCAATCAACTTGTCAGTATAAATGTGGATCTACATCTCCTGAATCAGTGTCACTCATTTTCTTTAAATCCATTACCATTGGAGTAGGCATGGATTTTCATTCCGTCATGCTGAACTTTTTCAGTATATCCATAATATATTTTTCTCGACTTAGGAAAATCTCATCTGTTCTCTGCCATACTTCTAGTCTCAAGAAATAATGCATTAGGCCCAAATCCTTCATTTCAAATTTGGCAGTCAATGCTTGCTTGCATTCTGCAATGTGTCTCTCTGAACTGATGAGGAAAAGATCATCCACATATAAGACCAAAATCAGACACTCATTTCCATCAATGTGATAATACAAGTTTGGATTAGCTACACTCTTGTTGAAACCCAAACTCATCAGAAATCCATCCATTTTCTTGTACCAAGCACATGGTGCTTGTTTTAGACCGTATAGTGCTTTCTTCAACCTGCATACATGGGATTTTTCATTATGTACAACGAAACCTTATGGCTGCTCAATATAAACTTCTTCCTCAATTTCACCATTGAGAAAAGTTGTCTTTACATCCATCTGATGTAGCTTCCAACCCATGGAAGCAACTAGTGCAATGATAGATCAAATGGAGGTATATATGGCTAGAGGTGCAAAAGTCTCGTCATAGTCAACTCCCTCTATTTGTGAAAAACCTCTAGCCACAAATCTTGCTTTGTATTTTTCAATGCTTCTATCAGTAACATGTTTGATTTTGTAAATCCATTTGGAAGTCACTACGGACTTTCCCTTTGGTCTTGGAACAACATCCCATACATCATTTTTTAATATAGATTGGTATTCTTCAATCATGGCATCTTTCCATAATTGTTCACTTGAAGCTTCTCCATGACAAGTTGGCTCTGAGTCAATGATGTGGGTCATGGCTGGAAGGTAGCTTGAGAATCTCTTTGGTCTCTTGCTTTCTCTGGTTGCTCCTTGTGGGGATTTATGCCCCTCTGCTTATTCTAAAGTTTTTCAAGCCCAAGCAGGTCTTTTATGTCCAACTGTGATGTCTCTGGGTATGTTGCTTGGGGAAACTAAATCTTCTGGAGCAACTGGATCAACTAGAGCTATTGGCTCATCTAGAATAATATCTGTCTCCCTCTGAATTGCTGAAGGGGGAGAAGGTATTGTTTCACTATCAATTTCCATCTGAGCTTTTCTGGATTTATGGAAAGCTACTTCTTCTTCAAAAATAACATCTCTTCTTACTTCAATTTGTCTCTAACCTGGGATGTAGATTTGATATTCTTTTGAGGATTCACTGTATCCTACAAATGTACCCTTTCTTCCCAAAGGTTCTAGTTTGGATATGTTTTTTTTGGGTACATGAAGGTACATTGGACATCCAAATATTCTGAAGTGTCCGATCTCAGGATTCACTTTGGTGAATTCTTCTTCTGGATTAATGTTCTTCAGGATATGATGAGGACTACGGTTTTGAACATATACTACTGTCATACATGCTTCTACCCATAGAGTCATAGGTAGAATCTGATCATATATCATTGATTTAGTTGCCTCAATGATAGTTCTATTTTTCCTTTCAGCAACCCCATTTTGTTCAGGGTTGTAAGGAACTGTGAGTTCCCTCTTGATTCCCACTTCAATACAAAAACTATTGAATTCTTTTGAGGTGTATTCCCCTCCATTGTTTGATCTTAATATTTTGATTTTTTAAACTGAGCTTTGAATCCTTGAAACTTGTCAAGGACTCCATCCTTGTTCTTCATAAAATAAGTCTAATTTTTCTTGGAGTGATCATCTATGAAGAGTACATAGTATACGTACCCATTTACAGATGCAACAGTCATTGACCCACATACATATGAATGTATTAAGTCCAAGATTTCCTTGGATCTGTTGACACTGCTAGGAAATGATCCTTTAACATTTTTTCCAAGGGAAAAACCTTTGCAAATGCCTTTATGTTGAATCTGTATCTCTGGTAGACTTGTACCATTTTCCCTAGACCTAGAAGAACTCTATAATAAATGTGAGCAAGTATTCTATGCCATAACTCACTCAAGCTGATAGTGTCATGTAATAAGGCTTGAACTGGTTTGATGGTCAACTTGTACAAGTTGTTTTCTCATACACCAATTACTTTGGAAGAGCTTATATGAGAGTCTTTGTGCTATGCAAGGACTCTTCCTTCTGAGAAAGTAATTTTGTAAACTTTGTCTTCCAAGGCTGAAATAGAGACAAGGTTTCTCTTCATTCTGGGTACATATAATACTTCTTCTAGTTTAAGCTGCATATCTGAATCTAGTTGGAAGGTAGAAGTTCCAACTCCTCTCACATTATATATGACATCATCTCCAAGAACAACATGTAGTTGTGTCTCTTTCTCAACGAAATGTGTTAGATGATTTCTAAGATCGGTCATGTGCCTAGAGGAACCACTGTCAATTAGCCAAGTATTGTCATTGATAGGAACCATACCTTAGAGTGATGAGATGTTGATGTCTTCATTTCTTTGAGGTCTTGTCTTCTTGGAACTGAGCTTGCTTCCCAACCTGATTTTGTTCATCTTCACAAACCCTTGTCAACTAGGCTAGAAAACCTAACTGCTATGTTAGGCTAGCACTTTTAGGTTTTGTTGGGATTATGACTGCTAATAATAAGCCTTGATAGATATGATATCCATGGTGAGCTGAAGAGATTCTTCAAGAAGTTTGCAGAAATACAATTCTGAATTTTTCTGCAGAATTTGGCGAAACCCTAGAAACCCTTAGAGCCAAAAAATCAAAATGCTTAGAAATGAAATCCGAGACTTGTTGGAGGAGCGTTGAAGGAGGAAATACACTCCTAAGTCCCTTTTATCCCCAACATCCAAGTTTTGAGTGCTGAAAAATCTCAGAAGGGTAGGCCGTACAAAATTTCTGGGAACCCTAGGAGGGTCGTATGGTTTCTGCAGAAGTGAGAGAGAATGGGTGGAAAGTGCTTGTGCAATGGGATATTCAAGACCTATGCTCTAATACCATGTTGATTTTTCAATAAGATAGGTTATTCATGTAGTTCATTTCAATTTTCATTTGTCTTAACCATAAACAAGAATGTTGCATCAACCAAGATCACAAGAAGAAACACCATGCACAAGAACACAAAAAGTATCCCGGGAAACCCTTATCAACAAGGAAAGAAAACCCAACCAAATCCTTTTCTATATTATTCAAGAGAAATACCTTCACCACCAATAAGACTTAGCACACAAGAGGGTGCTCAAACCCTAGAATACTTACACCCAAGAGAGGTGCACACTTTTCCCAAGAGGATGTACTTGCTGAAATTTCCAAACTTGTGTGAAGGATATGATTCCACAAAGGGGAATCTTCCTTTACTTATATTAGACTTTTCCTATCAATAGAAGTGCCTATTGGCACAACAAGGCCAACCTCTCTAAGTCACATTATAATTAATATTAAACAAATTAATTATTTGTTACATTTATTACTAATCACATTAAGGTGGGGCCGACCTGCACCCTTTACATTAAAATTAGGGTTACAGGAAGGTTTGACTCTTGAACAATATAGAAAGGGATATGATACACCCACTAGTTCTCATCCATTAGGGGCACATCCATAGAGATGTCCATATCTCTGATTATGCAGAAGAACTAGATCTTCACACGTTCACCTTTTCTTGTTCACAGGAACATCCACTCTACATATCTTCTTTCCCAGCCCCTCATACAGGAGAATCATCTAGAGTTTCTCGTCAACTCTGCTGCTTAAAGGAGGCTAATACATCATATTCATTTTTTTTCACATGATGATGCACCCAACACTTTGGGATTTCACATATTCACATTGTGCTCATCCACATGCACATCAAACTCAACAGATCGCCTTTCCCACTGGATAATCATATGGAGTTCTTCTCAACTCTTTGAATGGAGGAGGTCATCTCTACGTTCCAGCTCCATCTCAGGTAGGAACCACGTACCCTTATTAGAGCTTTCTCTCAGGTTTGTAAGATGGAGAAAGAATCACATAGATACAATGATCCACATCTCACAGGTTTGTAAGCTGGAGAATGTCTCACATAACTGTAATCATCAACAATGAAAACTGTTGTTTTCATAATTTTTGTTCTTCCTATCTTGTCAAGAAAAAATCCTTTTCCTTCCTTGGGTCTATTGGAACAAAACATTTTGGAGGTTTTGATTGTCATCTTTGGCCTTGGGATATGCTATGTTTTATAGGTTGGTGAACCATTTTTGGGATTATTAGGCCAGAGAGCCTAGATGTTAAAGGCAAGTGCACCTAGTTTTGTATACGTCTCATAATTAATATAAAATACACCCAGAGAGAGATTTCTCACGGGCCTGACAACCCCCCGCTTTGATATCCCACGGGCCTCACAACCCGCTTCTTTAGTCCAGGTCCCAAGCTAACCAGCTACACAAATGAATATGGCTATGGATACAAGTTCATGTACAATGACATCAAGGGAGGAACTTGTATCCTAGTTTCAGAATTGTGTCGCAATGGTTACAGGTTGTAACCAACTTTTATGTTGTTAATAGTAAAAGACATCTCATTCTCGTCCAATTCTATTTACTGATTCATGTTTTTAATGAGATTATCTATATATTGTCTTGAATCTATTATGCAAATTGAAATGATCATGTTTAGTTAGATAGAAGATAAATACCTATTTTCATTTTCTTTCCTCTTTACTTGCAAGAATTTTTAGAGGATCATTGTGTAAGAGTTCTGGAGAAAAATATTTTGAGCAAGATCGACTTCAAACGTTCGAATCCAGGTTTGTTATTTTTTCTATCTTTTAAAATTTAGTTATTCCAAAGTAGTTACTTTCAATTAACTACCTAATTTGAGTCTGAGAGTGGTATTTTAGGGTATCTCTCAGTCATGGCTCTGAACCATAGCCACATGACTTAGTTTTCCGTAATAGAATTGGTGACTCCACTGGGGATTCTCCCTTTTTTGGTTTGTTAAGGGTGCTTGTTTTTTGCATTTATTTTGAATCTTTTTTTGTGTTTTATACATTTATTTATAATTCTATGATTTTTTTCAATCCTTCCTAAGTATTCCAGACATTTTTCTCTCATGTTAGAGAGGTTTTTATAGGGTGTACACAATTTTCTTTTGATACATTCGCATACATACAAAACTTTCCTTGAATAGAGTCGTGTATGTACGCTACTTGTCACTTAGAAAGTCACGTACATGTTTTGAATTAGAGTTTTTCACTCTTTGCAAATCACTAGAGGTTGGGGTTGTGACATTGTAGGGCCATTCTAGGTCCTGCTAAGTCTTTAGAGTTGTTTTTTGGTTTTAAAAATTGTTTTTTTTCTTTTCAAGATTATAAGAAAATTCCAAAAATATTTTTCAACTTTCTTGTTTAATCAGGGTTGTTTTTGGATTTTAGTGGTTTTAAGGTTTTAGAAAGATTCATTGGGTGTATGGTACACTTTTTTTTTTCTTCTGTCCTTACATTTTTTTATAGGGTGTCTAGTCATATGTTGGTAGTCTTTCTTTCCCTTTTCTTTCTTGTTTTCTTGATTTTCATCAAACAAAAGTGTAAGGGTGTGTGCTTGTGAACTTTCTTCCTCACCCTTTGAATTTACATTTGAAAAATAAAAGTTCATTATATGCACGTTTTCTCCCTGAATTCTCTCTCATACTTTCAAAAAACAAATATCTTCCTTATTGAAGAGTTTACAGAGCCAATGACTAAGTCCGTGCCGAGTTTGAGCTTGTGTAAGTCATTTTTAAACTTTTTAGAAATTGTCCCTCCCATGTAGTGTACACTAGAGCCTCCTGGAGGGTGCCATTCCCTTGACTGGCGCTCTATCTCCTTGACAGCAGGGGCACCAATCTCCCTTTTCAGGATTTTTTGCCTCTTTCTGCCTGCTTTTTATTAGTCTTCTTTTGAGATGTTTTTTTCCCAGTGACTCTTGATTGTCTTTAAATTTGTTTGGCTTGAGGATTTGACATTTGACACTCATTCCTCTTCCTTATTTGATTTTGAAATATTCTCTCCTAGTTTTGATCCCCTTGGGTTGATAATATCCTTTGATTCATCATTCCTTCTGGTTCTCTGATCTTCATCTCCCAAATCTTTTAGATTGCTTGATTGTTTAGGAGTTTTCATAAACTAGGGTTTGCAAAGGTTGCTTGGTATTGATCCTTTTTTTCTTCATTGAAAAATATCACTTTTCTGGATGATTAGAACTCTCTTGGTTTTCACAACCCAAACTTGAACATTGTTTCTTTTTGCTTATGTTTTGAGGATTTTCATGAGTGTTTGTCTTCTTTCTCTTTTGCACCTTTGAGTTCTTGATGTTATAAAAACAAGATCGTAGAGCAATAAAATAGAAACAAATGTGGAAATAAAACACAAAAGATACACAATACAATAGAGACACAGATATATGTGGTTCACCCAGTGTGGGCTATGTACATAAGAGAAATTGCCAGGTCCTTCCTTTTTATTATCCAACAAAATGAAGGGATACAACCTACAACACACCCGTTGTAACTTCCTCTTATTTCTCTCAGAGTCTCCTCCCTCAGAATAAAATATTTGCATGATACACAGTCACAATACAATTCCCTCATAAAAGAGGGTTTTCTTTTAGGGAAAAAAACCTAACATAACTTCTACCGTCAGATTTTTCGACCTTATAATGAATGATTTGTCCCCCAACTCCCACCGGGGGCCTGCTTTCCCATGGACCTCACAGGGGGGGAAATCCCCCCCGTGTGGAGGGGTGTACAATATTCTAGGGTGTACAGTCTTCATGGGGTATAAACACGGCTGAAAACAAAGAGCTATGAAACATGAAGATAATCAGGCTCCACAACCAATAATCTCCCACTTGGTGATTGATCACAACAACACCACTATTGTTGTACCTATTGGACTATACTACACCTTGGACCTGGAAAATTTCTCATATTCACCTTCATTCTTGAAGACCAGCTGAAGCTGAGGAGGAACTTAGTTTCTCCCTGGTTACTCCCTTTGTTAACATATCTGCAGGATTATGGCTAGTGTGTATATTTTCTAACTTCAAATGTCCATCTTCCAAGATGGATCGTATGAAATGGTACTTGTGATGTATATTCTTAGCCTTCGAATGGAAGGCTAAGTTCTTTGCAATATGAATGGAACTCTCTCTTTCACATTACAACCTGCTATTCTCTTTCTTCTTTCCCATTCCTCCATAAACCTCTGTAACCAAATCATATCTTTACTAGCCTTTGTAACAACCTTTTTCAACAACCTTTTGCAGTTTCAAAATCCAACTTACTGTTGTTCCACCTATAGTAAAAACATACCCTGTGGTGCTCTTCCTACTATCTTTACCACCTGCCATACTGAATCAACATATTCCTGTAGAACAATGTATGAACCTCCAAAACATATTGCATGAGTAGCAGTACCTTTCAAATACTTGAGAATCCACTTTACTGGCTCCCAATGTTATTTCCCTGGATTTTTCATATACCTACTCACAACTCCCACTACATGTGCAATATCTGGTCTTGTGCAAACCATCACATACACCAAGCTTCCAACTACTAATGAATAAGGGACCCTGGACATGTATTCTATCTCCTCTTGTGTCTTGGGACACATTTCCTTGGTTAATTTGAAATGGCTGGCCAAAGGTGTACTAACTGGTTTTTCATTTTTCATTCTAAAACCTCTCCAACACCGCCTCTATGTACTCATCGCGAGACAATGTCAATTTGTGATTTTTCCTATCTCTTGTTATTCTCATACCAAGGATTTTCTTTGCAAAACCCATATCCTTCATCGCAAATGAATTAGCTAATTTCTTCTTAAGCACATTTGTATCCTACATATTAGACCCTGCAAAAAGCATGCCACCTACATATAATAGAAAGATAATATAGCTTCCATTTTCAAGCATTTTAAAATAAACACAGTGATCAGAATGACATCTACCATAAAATTGTTCTATCATAAACCTGTCAAACTTCAAATACCACTACCTTGGAGCTTCCTTTAGGCCATACAATTTATTCTTAAACATGCATACCAAAATTTTCTTCCCTTTGACCTCATACCCCTATGGTTGTTGCATATAAATATGTTCATCCAAATCCCCATGGAGAAAAGTTGTTTTTACATCTAACTGTTCAAGATGAAAATATTCTACTTCCACAAGACTTAAAATAGTCCTAATTGAATTCATCTTAACAACAGGAGAAAATATTTCATCAAAATCTATACCTTTCTTTTGTGCAAACCCCTTTACAACAAGTCTAGTCTTGTACCACTTTTTTCCTCCATCTTCTTCCTGCAACTTGTAAACCCATTTATTTTGCAATGCTCTTTTTCCTACAGGAAACTGAACCAAATCCGAAGTCTGGTTATTTACCAAGGAATCCATTGTTGGAAGTACGCTTGTCGTTACACAAAAACCCGTAGGTGATTGGTAACCTCACCACCACCAGATTTCAAGGATCCATGAGAGCCGATTAGTCCCTTATCACTAAACACCGGGGAGCACTGACTACTTGCAATTTCGTGCAACAATCTCCCCCTCAGCGTGAGCCGAGTGTGTATTGAACTCGTGACCTCTAGCTCTGATACCAATTGTTGGAAGTACGATTTTCGTTACACCAAAACCTGCAGGTGATAGGTAAACTCACCATTGCCAGATTTCAAGTATCCACAAGAGTCAATTAGTCCCTTATCACGATACACCGGGGTGCGCTGACTACTTGCAATTTCGTGCAACATCCATTTCCTCTTTCACTGCTGGAATGGTGACGTTTTATCTCTGAGAAGAGATGTGATGGCTGTGCTCATTCGCTAGAAGATGATTACAATGAGGCTATGAAGGCCTTCTTACAATAAACAGGAGTGTAAAAAACCCTATACATCAAAAAACCTAACCCTAGGAGATGAAGCGCCAAAAGTCACATGGGCCCCATTTGGGTAATTCAATACATCAACTTCCCGAGGTCATAACTTTTGCATACGATCTCCGTTTTAGGCGCACGATAGCCCGTTGGAAATATATATCCGAGGACTACAACTACAGATGAAAATTTCACGATGAAATTTTTCGATCGGTAGATACCCAAAAAAATGTTGTTTCGGGCCTCAAAACGGCTCTAGAAGTTCAGGACCCAAAAAACTGCTAAAAATAGTAAATTACCAATATTGCTAGAAAGTTGTTTTGATCTAGCTGGAAAAGGTGGGTGGCCACCGATATCCACTTGGATCAATACTCCCTCCTTAGGAAGTAATGGTCTCCATTGCGTTGAGTTCACCATTAGATGAGGAAATTTCTGCTGAATTTGGCCGCAGGTGAGCCACTTGCCTTGGTGCAAGAGCTGCCCTTCTTTAATGACTCGATAAAGTTGGATCCTTTGTTGCCGAGTGCCCTTGATCCATGTGTCCACAATATAATCACTAGATGCTTGTTGTATGCAGTTGGGGTTGAGTTCTGTTGGTTTCAGCTGTTTTTCTACGTCTGAGGTGTCCAATAATGGTGGGAAATAAGGCCGAAGGAGGTCCACATTGAACACTAGGTGCAGGCCAAGGAAAGGAGGAATGTTGAGCTCAAAATAATTATCCCCCATAACCTTGGTGATGGTGTATGACCCATAATGGAGTGGGCGAAGCTTTCGATGGGGTCCTGTAAGAAATTATTTCTGCAAGTGCAACCAAACTTTGTCGCCCACCTGAAACTTATGTGGCACCCGATGTTGATCATGGTGCTGCTTGTACTTGTCATTGGACTTCTGTAGGATATCCTAAACCTGTTGATGGATGTGATGGATCCACTCAATGAACCGGGTGGCTTTGTCAACTTCAGTTGGAGTAGGAGATGAGTCGGTTGAGGTGAACACAAGGGGAAGTGAAACATCTATGGGACCTAATGGTTGGAATCCCAACCCCACCTGAAAGGGGTTGTGGCCGGTTGAGCTATGCAGGGCTCAGTTGTAGCTATGCTGGACATAGGGAAGACTCTCATCCCATGTGTTAGGGTGCTTAGAATTATACATGTGCAGGATATGCACGATCATTTGATTTATGACCTCTGTTTGGCCATCTGTCTAGGGGTGGAAGGTCATGGATTTGGTGAGCTTGGTGTCCAACAGTGACCAGAGGCTCGACTAGAATGTGATGAGAAATAGACTATCCTGATTTGAGACAATGGTTTGTGGGATTCCAAAATGTAAACAGACTCGTTCAAAGAATATCTTGGCAGTGGATTCTGTTGTGATGCTCTTCTTGCAAGAAACCAAAATCGCCATCTTACAGAAGCAATCAACAACCACAAAAACACAGTCATTTCCCCGCTTAGTGGATGGGAGGCCCATCATGTATTCCATTGAGATGGATTCCCATGGCCTGTCAGGAGTAGGAAGAGGGGTGTATATGCCATGTTTTTTAGTGGTCGGTTTGGAAATAGCGCAGACAGTGCAGGACTTGATATACTTGCTGACCTCCTGTCAAAGTTTCGACCAGTAGAAATGTTTTTGTAGCATCGCCACTGCCTTTTTGACACCAAAGTTTCCTACCACTCGACTGTAGTGGGATTCTCAGATCATCTTCGTTCACTCGCTTGATGGAAAAAATATATGGCCCATACGACACAACACAGATATGATCTAGGTGGATATTGGTGGCCACCCACCTTTTCCAGCTGGCTCACCTTTGGTGACCTTCTACACCTTATCTGCAAATATAGATATACAACCTTCACTTGCCAACTGCCCTGTTGAAATTAGATTTTTCCTTAGATATGGAACATGTATTACCTCTTTCAAAAACCATTGGTTTCCATTCCTTTGTTTTATTTTTACCTTTCCCATTCCAAAAATGTTTCATGGTGCATCATCACCCAAATGAACCTATCCAAACTCACCTTGAACATAATCTAGAAAATGTTTCCTATGGGGTATGGCATGAAATGAATCCCCTAAATCTACTACCCAAGACTCAGAAATATTATCTACAGAAAGAGTCAAAGCATCTTGTAACACATCACCTGTTACATTTGCTTCCTTATTTTTCTCTTGTTGTCCATATCTTTGTTTCTTTGGATCTCTGTAGTCTTTCTTCATATGTCCTTTCTTCCCACAATTCCAACACTCCATCTTTCCCAATCTGGATTTGGATCTTCCCTTCCTAGAATTCCCACGATTCCCTAAGCCCTTTCCTCTATCCTTTTGTCTTCCCCTGTTCTCCATGTTTAACGCATTACCTTATGTCTCGCCTGTGCTTTTTCATTGCATTTCCTCTCTAAGGATAACACCAACAACATCATCAAATTTTAAAGTGTTTGAACTAGAGACAAAATTAACTACAACCATGAACAAGCCATTCCAACTTTCTGGCAATGAAAACAAGATTAGAAGACCCCTGAACTCATCATCAAAGTACACTTTTACAGAACTTAGTTGATTAGTAACCGTATTAAATTCATTTAAATGATCTACAACATACCCACCTTATGACATCTTCATATTAAATAATCTATTCATTATAAATACCTTATTGGATGCC
>JASDQU010316704.1:0-13320 GCA_032191745.1 Picea mariana | reverse complement strand
ATCTATGAAAATGAAATGTTGGCTATTCTACATGTCATTGATCTATGGCTCTCTTATCTATTGGGGCAATGCTTCCAAATTAAGACAGATCATCAAAGCCTCAAGTATTTTCTGGAACAACACATTTCCTCCCTAGAGCAACAAAAATGGGTGACTAAGCTCTTTGGATATGATTATGAGATCATTTACAAGAAAGGAAAAGACAATGTGGTTGCGGATGCACTTTCCCAAAAATATGAAGATGAAGGATCCCTTTTTTCTCTCTCCTTCATTGTACCAGATTGTTGAAATTACTGAAACAACTGAGAGGGGGGGGTGAATCAGTTGTCATTGAGCTTAAACAATTTTAAGTCTATTAAAACATTATTAATCTTTCTTCAAGTGATCATCAACAATATACAGCATATGGATAGTAAAAGTAAAGAGCATCAATCACACATAAGGTATACACAGAGACATATTTTTCACGAGGAAACCCATAAAGGGAGAAAACCTCTTCTTCTTAGAAATGATAGGCAGTCTTTTAAGTTCTGTACATCATCTATAATTGAGCACCGACTCAATGTGAGGCTGCTACCTCTTTTTTACAAGCCGCAACTTGTTTGAGAGCACCAACTCTCTGGTTTCTCTAGCACCCACTAGAAGGAAGCACCAACTCCCTTAATGTTCCAGCACCAACTGGATGGAAGCACCAACTTCCAGTTACACAGGCTCCAACCTGTATAACAGAGAACACTTATTCTCCCTTGCACCACCCTGCCACCCTAGTTTCTCTGGATGCAACCAGATGGAAGCTACAACTTCTTGTGTTCAAGATCCCACTTGAACCTCTGAGGACAACAGTCCTCCCGAGCACCTCCCAACCTCCCTAGTATATTAAAGAATAAAATACACAGAAAACTACACAGATAAATCAATTCTTACCAATATTTCTTTGTTCTGTAAATCTGGTCTTCTACTACCTGTTCTGCAATTCTTCTCTTCCTCTGTCTGTTCAGCAGGTCTGCTCTACATCAACTTGTTCTGTCATTATGCTCTTCTTCAACTTCTCTTCATCATCTTTTACTCTTCTCTGAGTTTCATCTCGCACTGTGCATATTCTCCATCTCACACTGCACATTCTATAATTTTCCCTTTCTTATAGTTTCATTCATTTTTCATACAGAACAGCCAACCTCACGCTGTCTGTCTCATTTTCTTTTATACACCTCACGGTGGTTGCACTTCACATTTCCTTCAGCAAAAGAAAGACAACTATCCGAGCAACTGAAACGCCAACTGATTCGCAATCATGAGTCTGTTTTTCTAACAGATTCGTAACTGAGGAGTTAACTGTGAGAGAGAATAATAACCTTCTGATCATACTCCAATTTATCTGTGTCGTTGGATGAATTTTATTGACATTGCCTTTAAATCGGGTTTCGGTATTTCGACAATCCTTTGTTGAGTGTCTTGACACTTCATTTCGTGATCTCTGAAGTTCCGATACAGAACTTTTCTTCACTAGCTCCTTCCCGAATATGACTATGGTCATAACCAAGCGCCTATGCAAAAAGCGCTTTCGCGATTTCTCATTTTGTGATTTTCGACACTATGCTCCGTTGACCCCAAGTCAACGAAATTTTGATCACTTGCCACATGTCCTATGATTCCATGGTCTAGATCTGATCTTGATTCAATGGCTACGATTGAATCATGATTTCGCGATTTCGGCATTCTTGATGCATTGGGTTCTTTGCCTCTCCATGTCGTGATTCACGAAACTCTGATATGGAGTTAGATCAACGGTTCAGATCTGATCTTGATTCAACAGCTGCGATTGAATTCCAATTTTGTATATCATGATTTCGAAGTTCTTGTTGCATTGTTTCTTTGACATCTCCAACACATGATCCTCGGAACTCCGACATGGACTGGAATCAACGGTCCAGATTCAACCTTGATTTGATGGCTCAAATTAAGTCGCAATTTTGCATATCACAATTTCGCGATTATTGATGTTAATATTCTTTGACCTCTTCAACTCTCAATCCATGAAACTCCAACATGGACTAGGATCAACGGTCCAGATTCAACTTTGATCTGACGACTCAGATTAAGTCGCAATTTTGCATATCGTGATTATGCCCGCTTCTCCTTGTACCTTAAAGGACGTGCGGGTTCTTCTTGATCCAACGATGGTCGGATCCTGCGCTTGGATCTAACGCCTGAGATCTGTCCTCCTCTTCAACGATCTCTTCTTTTCTACATTTAGATTTGACAATTCTCATTCTTTCGAGAATTTGAAGGGGATCCAACAATCAGAAATGGACTTCATCATGCCTGATCAACAGTTTAAATCAATCCTCGATTTGACGACTGAGGATTGTTGCGTTTAGACAATTGTTGTGTTGTTGTTCTTCCTAAACTTTTCTTCTGTTTGTTTGTCTGTTACTCATGCCATATTCATTGTTGTACTTGCCATCAATGACAAGCATTCGCTGTCTGTTAAATATTTTCCATTCGCTGTCTATTAAATATTTTCCAACACAGATTGGCTCCAAGCCATTCACCGGGAATGGCTACACAATCCCAAAAGTTCACATCTGATACAATAATTGCAGTCCAATTCTCCAGTTTCCCCAGGGTACTCTTGGATCCATGATGAGATTCGATACAAAGTCCATTTGTATTTAAGTAAACGGTCAAAACTTAATCCACGGTACTTTCTAAGCTTCATGCTACACCCACAGCTGGGCACTCCAGGTTTACCAAAACCTATGACAGGGTCAAACGTTCTTTTTTCTGGAATGGTATGAAACAAGACATTTGTAATTTTGTAGCTGAATATGATGTGTGTCAATGCAACAAGGGAGAAACAACCAAATCTCCTAGCACACTACAACCGCTTCCGATTCCACCTGCTATTTGGAGGGATATCTCTATGGATTTTATTATAGTCTTACCTAAATCGAGAAATAAATCATTCATCATGGTGGTCATGGATCGCATTTCCAAGTATGCTCATTTATGTTCTCTTCAACACCCATTTACAACATCTATTGTGGCTCAACTTTTCATGGATCAGGTCTTCAATATTCATGGCATGATGCATTTTATTGTTTTTGATCGTGACCCAACTTTCACCAGCAATTTTTGGCAAGAACTGTTCAAGCTACAAGGCACCCAATTGCATCTCAGCATAGTTTATCATCCCAAGACTAATGGTCAAACTAAAGTTGTCAACAAGTGTTTGGAAACATATTTGAGGTGTTTTGCATCAGAAAAGAAAAATCAGTGGGCTCAATGGTTACCCCTAGTTGAATGATGGTACAACACTTCATACCATACAACTACCTACATGACTCCTTTTGAAGCTGTATATGGAAAAAATCCACCTTCATTTCTCTCATATTTAGCAGGTGTCTCGAAGGTCCAGGTGGTTGACCAAACACTTACAGTTCGAGAGGCTATTTTTTGTACCCTCAAAGAGAATTTGTTCATGGCCCAGAATCGCATGAAGAAGCAAGCAGATCAAGGTCGATCTGAACGTCAATTTGCAGAAGGGGATTAGGTGTTTCTTCGACTGCAACCTTACAATCAAAATTCCCTCAAGGTGGACCATTGTCAGAAGTTGGCGCCCAAATTTTATGGTCCTTATACCATTCTCAAGCGTGTGGGATAGGTGGCCTATCAATTATCTTTGCCCAGTCATTCTAAGCTACATCATGTTTTTCATTTTTCATGCTTAAAGAAGGTGATTGGAACTAAGTTCCAAACTCAAACCAACCTTCCCAAGTTGGACGAAGAAGGATCCAATTGGCTACAACCACAAGTAGTTTTGGACTAGCGTGAGCATCGCCTGCATCAGTGAACCATCAAGGAAGTGTTAGTCCAGTGGAAAGATACAACTCTAGCAGATGCCACTTGGCAACCAACTACCATTCTGCAGCAATTTCCACATCTCAAGCCTTGAGGACAAGGCTGTTTTTAAGGGGGAGGACATGTTAGGGACCTAACCCCTCAAGTAGGTAGAACAATATATTTGGATGTAATAAAGGTCAATATTAATAAGGCCTTTCAATAAGGTAGAATAAGCCGAATGTAAGAAGACCTAATAGAATCTTCCGCTTCTAGAAGGATCTCCCTCTAGATGGTTCTTTTGATAGACATATTTATTATAAATAGGAGTCAAGGGTATGAGAACACTAGCTTGGATATTATTGTAATAGAGATCTACTCGACTGGAGTTTTCCCCCTCGAAGAGGAAAGTGAACATTGCTCTCAGAATCAAAGTGCTCTTTCTGGTGTTATTCTGATATCATTTCAGTGTTATTGTGGTGTTGTTTTGGTTATATTGTTGTTTATCTTCCATTTCTAGCATTTTATTTATGTTCTGCATACTTTTTATATCTGGAATATTACATAAAGATAGAAGGAGAAGCACCACAGGGTATGTTTTTACTGTAGGTGGAACAACAATAAGTTGGATTTCAAAACTAAAAAAGGTTGTTTCACTTTCAACAACAGAAGCAGAGTATGTTGTTGCTACAAAGGCTAGTAAAGAAATAATTTGGTTACAGAGGTTTATGGAGGAAGTGGAAAAGAAGTAGGAGAATAACAGGTTGTACTATGATAGTGAGAGTGTAATTTATCTTGCAAATAACTGAACCTTCCATTCAAATACTAAGTATATATAGATCAGGTACCATTTCATACGATTTGTCTTGGAAGATGGACATTTGAAGTTGGAAAAGATACATACTAGCTAGAATCCTACAGACATGTTAACAAAGGGAGTAACTAGAGAGAAATCGAGTTCTTGCTCAGTTTCATTTGGTCTTCAAGCATGAAGGTGAATATGAGAAATTTTCCAGGTCCAAGGTGGATTATAGTCCAACAGGTATAACAATAGTGGAGTTGTTTTGATTAGTCTCCAAGTAGGAGATTGTTGGTTGTGGAGCCTAATTATCTTCCGAATTCAGAGGCTTTTTTCAGCTGTTCTTAGACCCCATTCCCTAATGGGGGAGTGTGGGGGGGATTTCCCCCCAAAAAATGTCACCAGGGTGGTCCAGGGGGGGCAAATACAATTTTTGTAGCCCCCCTAGTGGGGAATTCAGGGGAAGTGCTTCCGAATCGAAATATTGGGAAAAATTTTCTTGTAAAATATTGTAATTTCATAGTCAATATGGACCGCTCATTATAAGGTTGCATATCTTACGATAGAATTTATTTTTAGGGTTTTTTTTCCCTAGAAGGCAACCCTCTTTTATGAGGGAATTGTATTGCACCTATGTATGATGGAAAACATTGTATGCTGAGAGAGAATAGTGTGAGAGAAAGAAGAGGAAGTTACAACAGGTGTGTTGTAGGTTGTATCCCTTCATTTTGATGGATAATAAAAAGGAAGGACTTGGAAATTTTTCTGGTGGACATATCCCACACTAGGTGAACCACGTATATCTGTGTCTTTATTGTATTGTGTATCTTCTTTGTTTTATTTCTGCATTTGTTTTATTTTATTGCTCTGCGATCCTATTTTTATAGCACAATATTGACCATCCATCTTGTAATCCTCGAGGGGCTCAATCTCCAAACCTATGTGACATTCCACTACTTCTTGTGTTGGTGATTGTGGTAGGATTGGATGTTCTTAAAGTGAGTGGGATATTGTACTATGAGATGCTATAGAGTTGTAGTAAGGAGGCAAAGTTGATGGAGGTGGAAGGAGAGATTCATATATATCACATATTCCATCCACAGTCTGGGGCTACTCGCGTCTTACAGGACCGCATGTCTCAATTCATCCGTCATTTCGATGTGTGAGGGAGTCCTGACAAAGGTATAGAATCAGGGATTGTGTTGTCTTTCAACACAATTGAGGTGTTGGAATGGGTAAATTTCCTAAGCTATTGATCATTTGTATCATTTTCTTAATGGATCAATAAAGAGAGAGTAATGGAAAGGATGAGGTAGAGTCGTGGGTGAGCCTATTGCTAAATGAATACAAGAATGGAAATCCATCTACCAAAGAGCAGGTAAAAGTATGATGGTATGGGTGCGGTGGTATTTTCATTGTCCATAAAGAAGGCTACCAAGAGTATGCATAGATAGAATGTGGATCTCTAGTAGTATGCCAGTTTGCTTACATCGTCTTGGAACTAGAAGTGGTTTGATCAGTATCTTGTTGTGATTACGAAGTCATGGGAGGAGGCATTGGATTTGGTCACGAATATCGTGCTTGATCAGGTTTTTTGGTGAAAAAAAAGATTTGAAATGTATGGAAAAGGTCTCATTTCATAGATTAATACCCATCAAGTGCATTACTCCACAGAGAAGACATGGAATCCCATGAGAGGACAGTATTTGTGGATGGTGGTCCCAAAGTAAACATTGTGACAGATGATAGGTGAGTAAAGGTGAATTCTAGGTTTCTCATGTATTAATCTACACTTTGCAAATGGAAGTTAACAAACGTATTGAGACTAACTAAATCAATATAATTTCATTGTTAGAATTATCTACTCTAACAAGAAAAATCAAACACAGAATGGAGATGAATGGTTAAAGACAAAGAAGGAATATTCTAGATGAAGAAGACACAAATAAGAAGTGATGGTGATGAGATGAGAATGATATTAGTGGGATTATATTTTGGTAACAAGGAGAAATGACAATCTTTGTGTTGTTGTAAATCATATTTGAATGCTTGTTGTACCTGAATTGAAATGATGATGTAATTATGAATGCATTTTTTAAGAAGTGGGGGGTACATGATTGGTTGTATCCGATACCCTAGAGGTTTTTTGGTCCACGTTGTAAAGCTTATCCATAGTAAATTTGATTTCCCCAAGTTTTTTTGTTGGCACCCAAATTTTTGGGTCCAATTTTGCATGCGAGCACAAACAAAGTTGTGCGTACTCGTTCCATAGTTTTACGCACACTGAAGGAAATGTGTGATGAATTCCTTAAAGCGCACATAGAACTGGGTTTTTTCAATAATGCACCAAGCATAATGACTACCAAATGTGCATCAATCCAAGTTTTGTCAGGTGCGACGAAAACTAAGAAGATTCTCGTCAAAATCAAGAAAAGAATCACCAGGAAATCTCTCGGAATGATTATTTCCCGCAACATATGAAGATGTGTGGTACAGAAATATTCCCCTGCATACAGGTGAACTTTCGCTTGGATTATTGACCCTTTTACCAAGATAGAAACAATCAATTGGACACATTCCTATAAACTCATTTTGCTTATCGAAAAAGAGAGGAGAAGGTAAAGTAGGATGTACTCTATTTACGATGTTTGTCCCAGTTGCTCCTATCTGCAAACTTGATCGAATTATGGGCGCAAATCAATACCTACAATGACAAATAAGAAACAAGCAACTTCCTTCTACTCTAATGGATTATGAAAATTAAATTCATCTATGAAAATCAAATTAGACATAGACAAGCACTTGAAACCACATACTTGAAGGAAATAGGCCAAGTATGAAGGAAATGAGAACTTCAAAAGGAAACTTACAATCTTCATATGGTGTTGTAGTAGCCTCTCCAAGTCCTCCTTGTCCAACCCTTTCTCTAAATATTCACAATCAAAATAACAATGCTTTGTTGATTTTTTCCCTCTTGTTTCACCATGGGAATGCCTCCATTTACAGGCTTTGAGAGGCTCAACTACCTTGGGTATATTTGGAATTAGTTGAGGATATGGCTCCAATAGTTGTGATATCTTACTTAGATGCAACCCTGGAGTTAGATTCGAGTCAAACCAACTTGATCCATCCATACTTGTCTTTAGAAGAAAATGAGATTTCTTCCAAGGTTTCCTAACCAACTCAATGCTCCCTCAGAATGGGCAACAAAGCACTACAACACTCCCCTTGATATGGACAAGGAGTGCTATGGATCCTTGTGTATGAGTAGAGGAGTGTTGATCTTCCAAAAAGTTGCCAAGATTAATAATTCCATAAAAAAACATTTGTTTCGACTGTCATATGATGGGGCTTCGTCTTCTAACATGTTTTAGGGGTTGTAGCAAGTGTTTTCATGGTGTTGTTCGTGATGCAACACTTGCGAATAAAGTTTGACACTTATGACAATGAAAATGCGACACTGTCGATGTGAGGAAATTTGATGTGTAACAGATTCCCCCCAAAGTGTGAAGTCAGAAAATGAATGTTGATGGCCGAAACACTTTGTAGATTCTTTGAAGGAATACAAATGACTCAGAGTACGGACGCCAATAAATACACTACGGATCCATGATGATATTGACTAATGATATGGCCACTAGAGATATAATGTGGATCCATCTTTCTTATGCCCTGACTTGATCACAGCCATGAAAGAATACATAGTGGAGCTACAATGTGATAAGAACATAGCCACAGAGCAATACAAAGTGGATCTATGTTAAAGCAAGTATACTAGTCGGATAATTTCCATTGCAACCTGGGTAAAGTTTATATATAGATGAATACTCAACCCAGGGTCTTCATCCCAATCCTATAACAATACAATGTTGTCCATGTGAATAGGTGATTTAATGTCAAACATGAAAAAAACCACTTGATTACCTATCATTGAGGTATACCATTAACAAGTGCAAGATAAATCACCATTGATGTTGATGATTTTCAAGGTACTTTTAAAGTACAATCCAGGGAATGTGAAAAATGAGTTAAAGTCGAACATTCGTGGAATTAGTTGGTCGGGGGGCTTTGATGAATACCCACTGTTGAATGCAAGGAGGCCTTCCATTGAGGCATGTAGGTCCCAAGGTACTGATGTGCTCCTAAGTCTATTTCCCGAGTAATTTGTTGAAGTTGACAGGAAAAGACTTGCTGAAGGAGGGCATTGATGTATCCTCTGTCAATCGACACGAAACTTGTCACAGGAAGGTGATAAGATATAGTATATGAAAAAGGACTGACATGGGTATGGAAACTGGTAACTTTGTGGATGGTTGTATTTCAAGGCAGAGACTTCCCTTGAACACTGAGGCACAATGTAAGACTTGGCAGCATAGACTTAGAGTGGACCAAAACATAATGTAGCGAGTAATGAGTAATTATTTGGATGGGTCAAAAGAGTAGAAGGACTCATAGGATTGGTTCAGTGCGGAGGATTAATGGATTATACAAGTGTACAGTAAAAGTGGAAACAAGTGTCATGTTCAAGGGAAACTACAAGAGCTTCCTGAAAAGTTTTCAAGAAACTTGACCCACTTCCTTCAATTTGTCCCCCATCCAAATTGATGAGTACCTCTTTTTTATGTAATGAGCTCGAGGAGGATAACACATGATCAATATAACTCACCTTAGGTAATTTCATCTTCCTTTATTTAACAAACTAGAAGAAGTAAGGGTTCGTCCCCAGATGGGACCTTCAGTGTGTAATTTTGCGAGTCCATAGAAGGAAAAATCGGTTGTTTTTCATGTTTAGGGAGTTTGAAAATAACTTAAAGAAGACTCTGGGGTTGTCCTTTTTTGTGATTTTAGTATTTGAGGTCCGAAAAAGTATTAAACGATATGATGGAGAACTCTTCTAGTTGATATTGACTAGAGTGTTCCTTTTTCATAGTTATTCTATTGGGGCTGAAAAAGTGATAACCCACCACCCAAGATACGTCTCTTCATATTTTAATGAACGTGAAGTATGACGAAGTTTTCTCAATAGCATCAGAAGGTCATGAAAAATATTTTCTTCGTAAATTCCTGCATAATCATGTTGTTCTGGGCAAAAAATGTTAGCAATTTCTTTAAAAAGAACAAAAACTCAAAAATAAACTTTATAAATGTGAAAAGAGGTGTGTAAATGACTTAATTTGGACATATAAAAAATCAACTAGGGAAAAAACAATTCATCCTCACCTTTTGTTTTACTATTTTCCTTTTTCTTTGAGTTTTTCCCCCTTTGGGAGTGATTTTTAGATGTTGATTGCGGGAGCTACAGGAGACCATTCATGATTCCATCTGGATTGGGTTGGTTCTTTGACCTTTCTCATTCATTTTCATGTTTTTTAATCTAATTTCAGCCTTTAATTTATGAGTTTGGGCTCCTTGGAAAACCCTAAAGCACCGAACATGATCGTCACTCCCTTAAGTGAGATGAACAAAGTTTGTTCATACAATGAATATCCAACATAAATAGGATAGTACACATAAATCCATATAGGATAATAATAATATGAATAATGAATATGAGATGAGATGAATACAATGAGAATGAGGGCCTATTTATATATCCTCACAAGGGGTTCCCTTTCATGAATAGACATGTCCTTTAGATAAGACATGAATTTTGATTTATGATGTGTTTAATTATTATATTTAATTATTATTAATTATATCTATTTCTATATATATTGTGTTCATAACATTTCCTTCCCCTTAAAAATGCTTTTTCCTCAAAGCATACTTTATGGAAGACTTATCTCTTATTATGGCTTGTAATTATTGTCTCTTGATTATTCATTCTTGAGTTAGTGATCGTTGAAGACGTGAGACGATAGTATCTTCTAATCACTGAGAAAAAATGTCAAATTGTAAAAGAGTCTACCCACCCTAATTCGATCTTCTGCAGAACTGGGTGTTTATAGGGTTCTTGGAAAAAACTTGATGTATTTCAACTCCTATGATAGCTTCTAATTTGAGCACCCCCTGTAGTGGAAGTAATATTCTTTGTTATATCGGTCATTAGTTTCTTTTGATACGCTTATTGGTTGACGTATCGAATTTTGTGATTAGGATGTCGATAAGGAATCCTTGCAACTTGATCTTTACTTCGTATACTTGTAGCTTTTTCTTGATTAACTTTTGGAATTGAGTCTTCTTCATAACCCTGGTTTGTTTCTACTTCGGCATTTGAAGACCTCTTTACATCAGCTAGATTTGTATCATTTTGAGTTGTAAGGTTGACTGTGTCGGTATTAATTCCTTTATCCACAATTGGGAGTTTTACATATGAATACTTTTCTAGTTCCATAGTTTCAATCATTGTCTCTTTATCAACCAATGCTTCCTTGTTGATAAGTTTCTCTAACCTATTTTGTGGTGACTTCTTATCACTCTTTAAGTTCTTAATCTGTGTGAGTAAACTTTGATTATGAATCTTTAGGTATGAGTTTTCTTCCTTATTTGATTTGTCTACTTTGTTCTTGTCTTCCTTCTCAGATTCTTCTTCTTTCAACATTCTAATTTCTTCCAATAAACTTTGATTAAGGTTCTTTAACTGCAATCTTTCTTTATCTTTCTCTGATAATTTATTTATTAGGTCCTAATTTTCTTGTTCCAACTTCGAAACACATTGTTTTCTATCCTTTGATTTCATGATTTTTGTACGTAGTTTATGATTATGATTTCTTAGGCAAGAAATCTCTTCGTCTTTTTAAATGATGATTTTGTCACTTTCTTTATGTCGATCCTGCAACTTTTGTATTGATTTATGGTTATCTTGAAGGATCACTTCTGATACGTCCTTCAGGTCTTCTGATGATGGAGCTTCTGAAACTAACTTCATTGTAATGTCCTGCAATGTGATTTTCTTCTTCTTATAAGAAAATGCCAAACTCTTTCTCCTTGTGTTGAAGATAAAAGTACCCAATGTATCCACTCAAGTTAACCCTAAAATTATATCAACATTGTCTTGATATATTGATACGACATTGAATTGAGCTATGAATTTGTAATCACTAGTAGATAGTTGTAGGTTTATAATGTCATATTTCTCATCGGAAAGACACAAGTCATTTTAAATTATATTTGGTTCTAAAACCATTAATTGGTTTTCCAGGTCAACATTAATGTGATTTTTCCTAGCAGTCAGGAAAATAACGATGTTGATATTATTTCCTTGAATAATCCCATTAACTTTTATTAAATAATCCACATATTGTTTATAAGTATGAGGGAATCTTCCTTGTTTTTCACCACGAAACTCCATTTTATATAAATATACGTTGAACCTTGAAATATATATATATATATATATATATATTTCCTTTACACCTTTTTTTATACTTTATATCCACTTTAAAATACATTTTTTTATACTTTATAAAAGTACTTTTATATTAGGTGATTTAATAGTGTCTTAATTAAATACCCTTTTAAAAAGATATCTTCAGTATATACATTTACTTCTCCTTTATCCACAAATAATATATAAAGCTATGCACTTTTTATAACTTTGAATATGGCCTTAAGATTAGTTTTATAATATCCTTTCGATAATTAATTTGGATGTACAAGGTATGATGTCTTTCTTTTTTTTTGATAATTGGTCCTTTGTCTTTTTTCACTTCTTGTAATTTCTTTTAATGGTTTCTCTCTTATTCTTTTTGTTATACCTCGTCTTTTTAATAATATTTTTGTAATATATTATATATATTACTTATCTTAAAAAATATTTTTTTATTTTTTTAAAAGACACCTTTAAATACTCTTTTTACTTTTTCCATTTTATTTTGAAAACTTCAAATACACCTACGTAAATTCAATTACTCAATAATAAGTCACCTTTTTACATTTTGTAGTAATTTTTATGAAAGATCCTTTTTTCTTTTTTAACAACCCCACTAAAATAAACTTTCTCCTAATAATAATATCTTTTCTTTTAAAATAAGATATTAATATTATCTATTTTCCTGGGCCCTTTTAATAAACTTATAACTCTTTTTTTAATGAATGATCATGACCTTTGACGTGAGGTTTCATTTGGGATTCCCTTTTTGACTCCTTTAAATTATATACTTCACTTTTACGCCTTGTAAAGTTATGGAGATGCACCTTTTATTCCTCCTAACTTCTTGGTAATTGTTGGTAAACTAAGTATTACACTACTAGGTAGGATTTCACTTTGTATTTAATAGTTTGACTTTATAATTTTCTTATGTAACTTTTGTTGGCAAATTCAGTGGATAGAATGCAGTGATGGTTGTTGTCATTAATGGCAACAGTAGAGACAGTAGGATAAGAAGGATAAAACCCCGTGGGGATTTGGAAGTAAAAGCTCAGGAGGAACAGCCTTGAAGAAAACGCGCGCAGCAAGAGCTTACAGAGGGAAAAGGAAGAAGAGTCAGTGACCGTTGGATCCCATCCAAATTTCCCGAAAGAACCAGGATCATCAGATCTGTAGAAGCTGTGAGAGAGATAAATTCATCAGAGAATCGGGGATCGCGATTTCAAAGTGCAAAGAACACTTGACAACGAAAACCCCGAAATCGCGATATGCGATTTCGCGATATGATCACAACCGTTAAATCAAGAATGAGATCTGGACCGTTGATTTCATTCATCGGAGAATCGGGGATCGCGATTTCAAAGTGCAAAGG
>JASDQU010316703.1:0-13320 GCA_032191745.1 Picea mariana | reverse complement strand
ATACTCTCTGTTTGTTGTTTTAATGCTCTTCTTCGTCCCTCGTTTACTCATATCACAATGATCAACAATCACTGTTGGATTTCAGTTCCCTCGTCACCGGTGATCCTTCTGAGTCCATGGAGACTGGAGTGTGGCCATGTCTTTTGCCAAACTGGAGGACTGTGCAGGAGATGAGGAGGAGGAGAGAAAGGCATCCTGCAGATTCATAGTTTCGAGTTTAAAGGAAACCTCTCTGTCCATTCGATAAGGGATGCTGGGGTTACCCCAGTTCAGTTTCAGTCATGGATTCTGTAAGGAACAACGGCGCTGATGAGGGATCTTAACGCCCAGTTCAGTTTCAGCCATGGAATCTGTAAGGATCAACGGCGCTGATGAGGGATCTGAAGGCTAACAGGGGTTGCCGGTACTGTGATATGAGACTGCGAGGGGCAAAGAAGAGAAAGAAAATGATTACTAGTACAGACAGAGATGTTGAAAACTGATAGAAAAGGAGATTGTGTAAACGTTTGGTATTGTGTCAGTTAGGCTCTGCTGTAAAGTGGCTGGTGGGAGTTTATGCAGGTTGGATTCTTAATGCATATTTGTATGGCTTTTACACATTCCAGGAGTTTCAATTCCACTCTGGTGAAACAAAGTGAAACAAAGGGATTATTTGGGTTATAAAAAGAAAATTGTTGATATTCATGTTGGGTTAGTTGATAGAGAATGACACTGATATTCATTATAATCTTCTCTTTTTATGATAATTGTGTCATAAAATGAAGAACAATAAGATTTATGTTCATTATGTTTTTTTTTTTGATAGTTTTTAAATTTAGGGTTTTTGTATGGCATGTCTTAAAACGAAAACCAGTGAGCCAGTGAGCCAATTGAACTTTAAGATCCATGAATCAGTGATCAGCCAGTTGAACTCTAGGATCCATGAATCAGTAATCAATCAATAATCAGTGATCGTTCTAATATACATTTCCATTGATGTTTTGAATTTGTGTTTTGTGATAAACATTTTGATTCATGTATTAAGATTTATTAATAATTTTGGTTTAAGTTTTTTAATTCCCTGAATATATAAATAATGTTAACAGTTTTGATTTAATTTTTTTAATTCCCTGAATATATAAATAATGTTACTAATGAAAATTCATCAGATTACTACCGTCACGTTAAAGCTCTTTACTTGCAAGGAAGAAAGGTACTTTGAAGGAAAAAAATTACAAATGTCTAAAGTATTATTAGACATGAAAACAATAGTTTTTTAGTAGCGTTTCCTCAATCTTTTTACAATCAAGGTGACATTGCAAATACAAAACAAACAAACAGCGGTAAGGTTAAAGTTTTTTGACATTTTGAAAGCATGTTAAGTTTTTTAACGTTTTGAAAGCATGTTAAATGTTGTTGTCGTTGAAGATTCTTTAATGCATGCTAAATGATATTGTCGGTCTAGTGAAAATAAAAATTAATACTTATGTATGATTAAAATAACCCTTTTTACTTTTATAAATGAATTTGTACAAAACATTTCTACCAACCAGTCTTGCCATTAAATAATGAATTGGTACAGAACATTTCTACCAACCAATCTTGCCATCAAATATTCATCTTTACCACTTTGAAGTCCAATTTGTAAAACTTTCACCACTTTGAAGTCAAATTTGTAAAACTTTGCAATAAAAAAAATAATTATTTTTAATAATCACTTTATTGTCCTCCTTATGCTTCAGTTTTTGGAAATAAAATTTAAGTAAATAACTTACTATTTCTCTTTCTTTTGGGTTTTGAAATAAGAGCATTTCTCACTTATTTCTTTAATTAACATTATTTTGTTTATTCTTATAAATTCTAGTTGTAAGTATTAGGAAGTTTAATCTAGAGTAGTTGGGTATCATATATATGTCTCTTATTCTCAAAATTTATAAAGACAGATAAAAATAAATTATATATATATATATATATATAATGTTCTTGCCTCACCCCGGCCGTCACCAGCAGGTCTCGTTCCCGTCTAATCTATTTAGTTTTGCATGAGGAAGCCGAACTCTACCAGGGATTTTCATTCGGTCTCTATAAAGGGGAATTGGTCGCCAAAGGTGTGCACGAAGGTATCGATTCGGGTTGTCAAGCCGACTTAAAAATAAATTATATATATATATATATTAAAAATAGATTAAGTGTTAGTGATAGCAAGTCAAAGATTGGTCTTGGAGAAAGGCTTTTAAATGCTTTTGCTTGGTCAAGAGTTGGTGTTCTTCGGACTTAGGGAAATAAGTAAGGGCCCAAGACCTAGAGACATATGACAGGAGTGGAAGCCCTCCCCCTTACAAACCACCAATATGTTATTACAAGTGGCTAGGTTTTATTTCTACATAATCATGCAACTATACCTTGGTGCATCTTAGGATGCTACTAGTCTGGTAACCTTGAGTAATATAAACTTTTCTTTCTTTGGAAAAAAATTGTGAGAGATTGACATTAATTTTTTTTTAAGAATGAATTTTCTCAAATAGATAATATCAACTTTTCTCTTGTCAAATTTACATGAATCCATAAAATTTTCGATGACTACTCTTCCTTCACACACTAGAGGCCTTCTTTGAGGACATTTTTCATCAAAAACATGCCTAGTCTGGTTGTTTTGTCACACCAAGCAAAGATGTAAGGCAACATGACATCATTGCTTATTTTCATAACTCCCTTGAATAATATATTGGTGGGTATTAGTGTAGAAGGATATTTTTTCTAAATATCATCTAAAGAAGAGTTGTTTTAACTATCTCATTCTTTTCAATGCGATGGTGTGCTTCATTCTCCAAAAAAAAATAACATATCTACCATCATTTACTATCTTATTTTCTAATCATTGAACACTATATTTTTAAAGCACAATGTTGCAAAATAAATCAATATACATTAGAATGAAAACTATTAAAAAAATAAAACAAAAACACTTTGGTCAAAGTTCTTATTGGTTAGAGTTCCAAGGAAATTTCACTAGGGAACCATGAAATAAATATGACCAAAATGAACTCTAACTGAAAAAAAAATCTCTAATTGATAATAACTTTGATGTAGGAACTTTGATCGAAAAGAATGTTGGTTAGAGATTTTGTCACATGAAGTTCCAAGAAATCATATAAACAAGAACTCTTATCTATAATGAAACATTAATTATGAAGAATAAGATATATGACTGACATGAACTCTAACTAAGTTCATGTTCTCGTTCCTTCTTTGGTTAGAGTTATTCATTTTTAAAATTTCACCTTATTTGTTCATTCGTTAAAGTTCTTTCTTTGACTATTGGTCAATTTTTTCATCAAAGTTCATGTTGGGCATATCACAAAGGTCTTTTTGGTTAGAGTTCCAAGGATATTTCTTGACCATGAACTTTGACTAGGGAACTATGAAGGAAAAGTACTCTGATCGATAAAGGAACCATTATTGATAGGGATTTTGACCAAAAGTAACCTTGAGGGAGTTCCTTTTCCTATTCATTCATTTAGATTTTTTTCCTTGGTTAAAGTTTATCTTATTTCTTCATCGGTTAGAGTTCATGTCAATAATTGTTCCCATTAAAATTATTGTCAATCATATTAGAGATCCTATCGATTCGATGTTTTAGAATTTTTTTTTATTAAGAACGTTAACCAAGAGGGATTGTGATTAGATAAGAAAACCATACCAATAGTAACTTTAATCGACAAATGAACCATTACCAATAGGGACTTTGACCAATAGGAAACTTTACTAAGTTCCTCTTTCTATTCCTTCATTAAGAGTCCTTTCGTTAAGATTTCCTTCATCATTCAAAGTTACTTCATTGGTTAGAATTTGTATGTTGATGTTGGTTAGAGTTCTAGTCGATTAGAGTTTAAGAACTTTCTAGACTAGGAACATTCAATAGGGAACTATGAAGAAAGTAATATTGATGGGAACTTCGACCAATAAAGGAACCATTAACAATAGGGATTCTAACCAATAAGAACTTCACGACAAGGAACAATAAGTCAGGAACTTTGACCAAGTTTCTATTCCTTTTCCTTCATTCATATTTTCTTCATTCCTTAGAGTTCTTCATTTGTGAAAGTTCTTGTTGGTTAGAGTTCCCACATCAACGTTTGTGGTGTAGGATGTTAACATTGATTATAAATTCCCAATGCTTGTATGAGTTATTTCATGATTTTGATTAGAATTATTGGTTGGAACATGGATTATTTCAATTGAACAGAATCTCCTAAAAGTGGTTAAAAGTGGTAATGGCATCTTAATTTCTTGTAAAATTTGTCAAGAAAGAGGGTTCTCCCATAAATTCCAAAAGTTCTCCCTTTTGGAATTCCATATTTCTCTATATTTTCTTTCATATAATTTTCCTTCTTGAATTGGAAGATTTTAGATATTCGGGGTTCTTTACAACTGTAATGTCCCTGATATGAACCCTCTGGAGTTGTACATATAGGATGATGATCCATTGGTACCAATTGTAAATGTAAATGTACATATAGGAAGGTGAGTTGTTGGCACTAAGTTTTGATGTTGTGTGCACCTAAGTAGTGCACGAAGAATTGTATCAAAGACAAGGTGTGCACATTTCATAGTGTTGTGTGCACCTGGGTAAGTGCACATATTTCACAGGGTTGCATGCAGTTGGGTAAGTGTGTGATAATGGCTTGCGAGTGAAAGCAGTGTTGAGTCATATATGTATGTATATATAATGAGGCCAGAGAGCATGTGTGATTATGAGGCTGGTGAGTCGGGATGTAGATAGGCTAGTGTGCATATTGATGTAAATATAATCACAATTAATAACATAATATTACATTGCTTCACGCAAACAGACTCAGACGAGAAGAGATGGGGTTTTGACTCTACCCAAAAAGGGAAAAGGGGGTGGAACATAAGTCTTAGGGGAATATTTTAAAATATTTCTGGAAAATTGTAATGTTGAATAATTATTTTATCCTAAGTTCCCAAGGGTAGAGAATGAGTCACTAAGTGGATTAGGCTACTTCTGGAGGTGACATGTGTCGAATTGAAGGCAGTGTATTTTGGGCATTATTGTTCAAAGAATTATTTCAGGGAGAATAATTATGCATTTTTCAGGCTCTCATGAGAAGAAGGGGGTCTGATTGTATGGAAAATTCAATGATTACCTTATCTGCACTGATACATTTGTAAGGAGTTGTGGGGCTGTAATCATAGTTTATTGTCGAAGAGACGAGTTTACATTCTCGTGAGAAGTGTCTCTGGGTGAGAGATTGGCTTTTGAGAAGTGGGATGTCAGACCTATGAGCATACTCTCCAGGTGAGATTTTTTCTAAGAATTGTTCCCTGGTGCATTGGGAATTAGTCGCAGGGCTTGGAGACTTCCTGTCCGGCCTATTGCTGGTAACCTTGGAAGGGAAGTGGGGCAACCAAGGGACTGTTGAGAAGAGAAGGGGAACAAATCCTTGGGTGTGACAGGTGTGTGGGGAATGAGGGACTATGGGCTAGTTGCAGCAACAAGCACCTAGGACTAAGCAATTTTGTTGAGATTCAGACCCTAGTTTGTTGCTAGGAAACCTTTTGTCCTAGTGTAGTTAGGCCCTAGCCCAAGGGTGAATTTTTGTTGAAATTTTATGAGCAACCAAGTATATGGTTGGGAGGAACGTCTAAGTTCTGCACACAGTTGGTGAATTTCATAAAAAGATAAGTGTTTATGTGCTTGTCTTGTATATTGTGTTCTTGTCCATCTATGCATGATATGGGTTAAATATTCTTGTATGTTGTCGCATATAATTAGTGGTTGTTATTACTTTATATTATCCTTCTTGTGCATGTAATTTTGGTGCTTATAGCTTGTATTTTTAGTTGTGCATGGATATAAAAAATCTTTATAGTCTTTCATGTTAATTTAACCTCGTGATTTTTGTTATGAGTCTTCAAGAAAAGGTTTGAATGGTTAGGTGCAAGGAGGCTAGAACCTATGTTTGTGTTCAGGGAAATAGACCTCGTGCACCAAGAAATCAAAATTGGCATGTGACACGAGGGTGGTTGTGTGCATAGTTGTGCTATGTGGTCAATATGCTCATGCACCCAATTTTTGAGTTACTTCTGGTGCTTAAAGTTGTGTTAAAATAAGAATGTTAGAGTGATGCAACTTAGTTCAAGGTTGAGAACTTTACTTCAAGTGATACTGTGCAGACTAAGGAGATACATACAAAGATGTTGAAAATTGATAGAAAAGGAGATTGTGTAGACATTTGGTATTGTGTTAGTTAGCCTTCGCTGTAGAGTGGCTGGTGGGAGTTTATGCAGGTTGGATTCTTAATGCATATTTGTATGGCTTTTACACATTCCAGTAGTTTCAATAGCACTCCGGTGAAACAAAGGGATTATGCATTATAATCTTCTCTTTTTATGATAATTGTGTGATAAAAAGAAGAACAATAAGATTTATGTTAATTTTGTGTTTTTATAGTTTTTAAATTTAGGGTTTTTTTGTATGGCCTGTCTTAAAACTAAATTTAGGATGCCACAATTTAGGATGGTAGCAGTGTTTCATAGATATTAGTTGAGATCAAATTTTAAAGCAGTAGTTTAATTGTTTTAAGTTTTTGTCCTTTTTGGTGCCATGTTTTTGTTTTTCAGCAAGATGAATCCATTTCTAGATTCAAAAATGAAATTTGAACAACAAAAAATTGTGATTTTATACAGATTTATATTGTCAACCTAAAAACAAAATCAAAATTTAGAATAATTAAACAACTCCAATTTGAAACGATATCAAACTTATTATATATTTTAGGATTTTAATTCCACTCTAGTTAAATAAAGGGAAGATAATACAAATAACTTGTTCATATTTATGATGGGAAAAGTGTTCATATTTATGGTTAGTTAGTTGAAGCTTATTACATATTTTAGGATTTTAATTCTTTTTCCCTTAAATCAAACAAACTTGTTGATATTTATGATGGGAAACTTGTTCATATTTATGGTGGGTTAGTTGATTATGAATGATCTCGATATTATTTTGTATTCATAATAATATCTCTCTCGATAAGGGTTAAAGAATAATAACATTTATTAAGTTGTTTATATATATATAGATCTAGAATCATTAAAGCATATGCTTGAAGGCACTAAGTATATTAGATGAGATGAGAACAGGAAGTTGATTATTAAAACTATTTAATTAACTAACAATACATAAACTTTTTTAATTAACTAACAATACATAATTACACACTTAAATTCAAATTATATAACTTTAGTAAATACATCAAATGAAATGAAAACAGGTAATGGATTATTAAAAATTATTCAATTAATTAATCAATAAATAAATAAATACTTAAATTCAAATTATATATAACTTTTAGCTTACAAAAGTCCAAGGGTTGAGCAGTGAGCCAATTGAACTTTAGGATCCATGAATCAGTGATCAGTCAGTTGAACTCTAGGATCCATGACTCAGTGATCAATCAATAATCAGTGATCGTTCTGATATACATCTCCATTCATGTTTTGAATTTGTGTTTTGTGATATACATTTTGATTCATGTCTTAAGATTGATTAACCATTTTGGTTTAATTTTTTAAATTCCCTGAATATATCAATAATGTTACTAATGAAAATTCCTCAGATTACTACCGTCACGTTAAAGCTCTTGTAAGGAAGAAAGGTACTTTGAAGGAAATAAATAAAAAATGTCTAAAATATTATTAGACATGAAAACAATAGTTTTTTGGAGTAACGTTTCCTCAATCTTTTTACAATCAAGGTGACATTGCAAATATAAAACAAACAGTTTTTTAACATTTTGAATGCATGTTAAATTTTTTAACGTTTTGAAAGCATGTTAAATGTTGTTGTCGATGAAGATTCTTTAATGCATGCTAAATGATATTGTAAGTAGTGAAAATGAAAATAAAAACTTATATATATTAAAATAAACCTTTTTACTTTTATAAATGAATTTGTACAGAACATTTTTACCAACCAGTCTTGCCATCAAATAATGAAGTTGTACAAAACATTTCTACCAACCAGTCTTGCCATCAAATATTTGTCTTTACCACTTTGAAGTTAAATTTGTAAAACTTTGCAATAATAAAAAATATATATATATATATATATATATATATTTTTAATAAACACATGATTCTCTTCCTTGTGCTTTATTTTTTGGAATAAAATTTAAGTAAATAACTTACTCTTTCTCTCTTTTGGGGTTTGAAATAAGAGCATCTCTCACTTATTTCTTTAATTAACATTATTTTGTTTATTCTTATAAATTCCTTGTGCTTTATTTTTTGGAATAAAATTTAAGTAAATAACTTACTCTTTCTCTCTTTTGGGGTTTGAAATAAGAGCATCTCTCACTTATTTCTTTAATTAACATTATTTTGTTTATTCTTATAAATTCTAGTTGTAAGTACTAGGAAGTTCCATCTAGAGTAGTTGGGTATCATAGATATGTCTCTTATTCTCAAATTTATAAAGATATATAGAAATAAATTATATATATATATATATTAAAAATAAATATAAATAAATTAAGAGTTAGTGATAACAAGTCAAAGATTGACATTGGTATTGGAGAAAGGCTTTTAAATGCTTTTTCTTGGCTAAGAGCTGGTGTTCTTCAGACTTAAGGAAACAAGTAATGGCCCAAGACCTAGAGGCATATGGCAGGAGTGGAAGCCCTCCCCCTTACAAACCACCAATATGTTATTACAAGTAGCTAGGTTTTATTTCTACATAATGATGCAACTATACCTTGGTGCATCTTACGATGCTACTAGTCTGGTAACCTTGAGTAATATAAACTTTTCTTGCTTTGGAAAAATATTATGAGAGATTGACATTAATTTTTCTTTAAGAATGAATTTTCTCAAATAGATAATATCAACTTTTCTCTTGTCAAATTTACATGAATCCATAAAATTTTCAATGACTACTCTTCCTTAAAACACTAGGCCTTCTTTGAGGACATTTTTCATCAAAAACATGCCTATTTTGGTTGTTTTGTCACACCAAGCAAAGATGTAAGGCAACATGACATCATTGATCATTTTCATAACTCCCTTGAATAATATATTGGTGGGTATTAGTGGAGAAGGATATTTTTGCTAAATATTATCTAAAGAAGAGTTGTTTTAACTATCTCATTCTTTTCAATGGGATTGTGTGCTTCATTCTCCAAAAACAAATAACATATCTTCCATCATTTACTATCTTATTTTCTAATCATTAAACACTATATTTTTAAAGAACAATGTTGCAAAATAAATCAATATACAATAGAATGAAAACTACTAAAAATATAAAACAAAAGCACTTTGGTCAAAGTTCCTATTGGTTAGAGTTCCAAGGAAATTTCACTAGGGAACCATGAAATAAATATGACCAAAATGAACTCTAACTGAAAAAGAAACTCTAATTGATAATAACTTTGACATATGAACTTTGATTCACAAGAACGCTGGTTAGATATTTTGTTAGATGAAGTTCCAAGGAATCATATAAACAAAAACTCTTATCGATAATGAAACATTAATTATGAAGAAAAAGATATATAACTGGCATGAACTCTAACTAAGTTCATGTTCTCATTCCTTCTTTGGTTAGAGTTATTCGTTTTTCAAATTTCACCTTATTCGTTCATTTGTTAAAGTTCTTTCTTTGACTATTGGTCAATTTTTTCATCGAAGTTAATGTCGGGCATATCACAAAGGTCTTGTTGGTTAGAATTCCAAGGATATTTCTTGACCATGAAATTTGACTAGGGAAATATGAAGCAAAATTACTCTGACCGATAAAGGAACCATTACTGATAGGGATTTTGACCAAAAGTAACCTTGACGGAGTTTCTTTTCATATTCACTCATTTAGATTTTTTTCCTTGGTTAAAGTTTATCTTGTTTCTTCATCGGTTAGAGTTCATGTAAATCATTGTTCCCATTAAAATTATTGTCAATCATATTAGAGTTCCTATTGATTCGATGTTTTAGGAATTTTTTTTACTAAGAACGTTAACCAAGAGGGATTGTGATTAGATAAGCAAACCATACCAATAAGAAATTTAATAGACAAATGAACCATTACCAATAGGGACTTTGACCAATAGGAAACTTGACTAATTTCCTCTTTCTATTCCTTCATTAAAAGTCCCTTGGTTAAGATTTTCTTCATCATTCAAAGTTACTTCATTGGTTAGAATTTGTATGTTGATGTTGGTTAGAGTTCTAGTCGATTAGAGTTTAGGAACTTTCTAGACTAGGAACATTCACTAGGGAACTATGAAGAAAGTAATATTGATGGAAACTTCGACCAATAAAGGAACCATTAACAATAGTGATTCTAACCAATAAGAACTTCACGACAAGGAACAATAACTCTTGAACTTTGACCAAGTTCCTATTCCTTTTCCTTCATTCATAGTTTCTTCATTGCTTAGAGTTCTTCATTTGTGAAAGTTCTTGTTGGTTAGAGTTCCAACATCAAGGTTTTTGGTGTAGGAGGTTAACATTGATTATAAATTCCTAATGCTTGTATGAGTTATTTCATGATTTTGATTAAAATTATTGGTTGGAACATGGATTCTTTCAATTGAAAAGAATCTCCTAAAAGTGGTATTAGCATCTTAATTTCTTCTAAAATTTGTCAAGAAAGAGGGTTCTCCCATAAATTCCAAAAGTTTTCTCTTGTGGAATTCCATATTTCTCTATATTTTCTTTCATATAATTTTCCTTCTTGAAATGGAAAATTTTAGATATTCGGGGTTCTTTACAACTATAATGTCCCTGATATGAACCCTCTAGAGTTGTAGAGATAGGCTGATGAGTCATTGGTACCAATTATAAATGTAAATGTACATATAAGAAGGTGAGTTGTTGGCACTAAGTTGTGCACCTAAGTAGTGCACGGAGAATTGTATCAAAGACAGGGTGTTAGACTCAGACCAGAAGAGATGGGGGTTTGACTCTACCCAAAAAGGGAAAAGGGGGTGGGACGTAAGTCTTAGGGGAATATTTTTTAATATTTCTAGAAAAGTGTAATGTTGAATAATTATTTTATTCTAAGTTCCCAAGGGTGGAGAATGCGTCACTAAGTGGATTAAGATACTTTTGGAGGTGACACATGTCGAATTGAAGGCATCCAATATATATTGTTGGCCTTAGTGTATTTTGGGCATTATTGTTCAAAGAATTATTTCAGGGAGAATAATTATGCATTTTTCAGGCTCTCATGAGAAGAAGGGGGTCAAAATGTATGGAAAATCGGATTATTACCTTATCTACACCGAGAAGTTTGTAAGGATTTGTGGGGCAGTAATCATAGTTTAATGTCGAAGAGATGAGTTTACATTCCCGTGAAAAGTCTCTCTAGGTGAGAGACTGGATTTTGAGAAGTGGGATGTCAGACCTATGAGCATACTCTCCAGGTGATATTTTTTCTAAGAATTGTTCCCTGGTGCATTGGGAATTAGTCGTGGGGCTTGGAGACTTCCTGTTCGACCTATTGTTGGTAACCCTGGAAGGGAAGTGGGGCAAACGAGGTACTGTTGAGCAGAGAAGGGGAGCACTTCCTTGGGTGTGATAGGTGTGTGGGGAATGAGGGACTATGGGCTAATTGAAGCAACGTGCACCTAGGAATAAGCAATTTTGTTGAGATTCAGACCCTAGTTTGTTGCTAGGAACACTTTTGTCCCAGTGGAGTTAAGCACTAGATCGAGGGTGACTTGTTGTTGAAATTTTATGAGCAACAAAGTATGTGGTTGGGAGGAACGTCTAAGTTCTGCGCACAGTTGGTGACTTTCATAAAAGATAAGTGTTCATATGTGTTTGTCTTGTATATTGTGTTCTTTTCCATCTATGCATGATATGGGTTAAATATTATTGAATGTTGTCGCATATAAGTAGTGGTTGTTATTACTCTATATTATCCTTCTTGTGCATGTATGTATGGTGGGTATATCTTGTATTTGTAGTTGTGCATGGATATAAAAAATGTTGTTAGTATTTCACGTTAATTTAACCTCGTGATTTTTGTTATGAGTCTTCAAGAAGAGGTTTGAATGGTTAGGTGCATAGGAGGCTAGAACCTATGTGTGTGTTCAGGGAAATAGACCTCGCACACCAAGAAATCAGAATTGACATGTGACACGAGGATGGTTGTGTGCACAGTTGTTCTATGTGGTCAATATGATGCACACAATTGTTGAGTTACTTCCAGTGCTTAAAGTTGTGTTAAAAGAAGAATGTTAATTTGACGCAACTCAGTTCGAGGTTGAGTGTTTTACTTCAAGTGAAACTATGCAAACTAAGGTTTAGTTTAGAATCTACACAGTGTATTTTTGGAGTAGCATGGTCGAGTAGTATGTTGGGGAATGTTACATTTTGGTAACGAGAAACGTTACAAGGTGGTAACGATACTCAGTTGGGAGACTGCGTAAATTACATATTGGTATTAGAGAATGTTTTGGGAGAAGTGTGTGACGTGGCCCAACCTCGAGTGGCTGGGGACATTACATTGTGGTATCAGAGATATTAGTTCAACACTCAATTTGTATGGGCCATATGTGAACAAGATGTTGGTTGTGGAGCCTGATTGTCTTCCTAATTCATAGGTCTTTTACTTTCAGCCATGTTTATACCCCATGAAGTATTTACACCCCAGAAGTATGTACACTCTTCCACGCGGGGGAGTGAAGAGGGGGGGTACCCCCTCTGCGGAGTCCGCGGGGGCTATCCCCCCGGCTGGGGGGTCTGGGGGCAAGCTGGCCCCTAGAGGAAAAATTGCCTTGTAAATGTATATTGTAATTTCATTGTAAATCTGGACCGTTCATTATAAAGTCGCAGATCTAATGATAGAGATTATGTTAGGGTTTTTTTCCCTAGAAGGCAACCCTCTTTTATGAGGGAAATGTATTATGACTATGATTGATGGCGAATATTGTATTCTGAGATAGGAGACTATGAGAGAAAGAAGAGGGTTTGTTGTAGGGTTCCCTTCATATGATGGATAATAATAAAGGAAGGACCTGGCAATTTCTATGGTGGACGTAGCCCACACTAGGTGAACCATGTAAATTTGTGTCTCTATTGTATTGTGTATCTTCTGTGTTTTGTTTCCACATTTGTTTTATTTTATTGCTCCACGGTCCTGTTTTTCTAACAACTGGTATCAGAGAAAAAGGTAACTCGCAGGAAAAGAGGGTTCCTAGTTCGAGTGGGAGCAATGTCAAAAGATGGAAAGTTTAGGGTCGAGAAATTTAATGGAAAAAAATACCAGTTATGGAAGATGCAGATGGAAGACTATTTATATTAGAAGGATCT
>JASDQU010316702.1:0-10455 GCA_032191745.1 Picea mariana | reverse complement strand
TTCCAAAGGAAACGAAGCAAGGAGGATTTGAAGTTTGATATGTCCGAAGGCCGAAGTGCCGAAGAGGATGAAAGCCGTTGATTTAAGGTGGATGCGTGGCGCCAGATCTAGCACTCTAGGTACGAAATACTCCAGAGGAAAGTAGAGGGTGAGAGCATCGGATTCCCGAAGTGGAATCTTAACTGTTGATCGAGAATGGGGCTGAAGGCCGTTGATCCGGTCTTGGTTGAAAAGTGCTAAAGACCCAAAGTAAGCCTCGATCGTTCGATTCAAGTGGGCACGTGACAGAAATCCGCATACTTCGAGGGGAATTAAAAGTTGAGACTTGAGACTCCCGAAGTCCGGAATCGTGAAGCGATCAACACCGTTGATTAAAGAGGATGCATGGCAAGAGATTTGTCACTATGGGAGAAGGTAAAGGTTGAGAGTTGAAACTCCCAAAACTCGAATCACGAAATAAATCACAACCGTTGATTTAGAAAGGTTAGATCTAATCTGTAGATTCAGAAAGGATAGATCTGAGCCATTAATTTCAAAAGCACCATCAAGGTCATGATATCGACGGTCCCATCGCATTGCGGGGACTAAAGGTGCACAAACTTTAAAAAGTTGAGGGCGGGCCACAATCCAGACCATGGTTTTAGAGAAAGGACACGTGGAGGCTCAAGGTGAATTGTGGGGCGAAAGTTAGTTTGGTTTCAAACCACCCTTGGTTGTGCCCACAATCGCGTGGTTACGTAAGGCCATCGCCGAAGGTCATATCAAGGAAGGGACTTATTAGAAAAGGAGCTAGCGCTCAGACTCTAATATTTCACATGCGCGGAGAAGAGGGTTGCGGGTACCTTTAGACCTGCACCAGGAAGTCGAAAGGGTCTGCGTCTAATTATAGAATGAGACCATCAAGGTCTCAGAGAGTCATTTAGCTCTAGAATCGGAGATCCTTGACCGGGAGGTTGGACTAGTTCCCCGACCTTCCAAATTAGAAACCATGGATGGAGAATCTGTCCTTTAAGAAAAGCGAATTTTTTTATGCCCCGTCATGGGTGTGTTACAGTTGAACTGAGGTGAAACTTGCCCTGTCATCATCTCTGCTTGCACCTTATAAGTATCTGAAGTTCTTTCACTCATCAGGTCCATTGTCCTACAATATTTATCATCATGACCTACTGATATGCAAAAATTGCAGTATGAATTATTGGGTACTGTCTGGTACTTCTACATCATTGGACAATGATATGGATCATGCCCATGTGTTTTATAGATCTCACACCATGGTCCTCCTATTGGCAAGGGGTTTGGCAACCTTGTTTCCATGTACTGAGCGAAAGTTGGGCACTCATTCTTGTGGTGTCCTTCTATCATGCATGTGGTACGCCAAACAAATTCTCTCGCTTCTTAGGCTATTTTAGACCTACACCAGGAAGTCGAAAGGGTCTGCGTCTAATTACATAATGAGACCATCAAGGTCTCAGAGAGTCATTTGGCTCTAGAATCGGAGATCCTTGACTGGGAGGTCGGACTAGTTCCTCGACCTTCCAAATTAGAAACCATGGATGGAGAATCTGTCCTTTAAGAAAAGCGAAAATTTTTATGCCCCGTCGTGGGTGTGTTACAATTGAACTGAGGTGAAACTTGCCCTGTCATCATCTCTTCTTGCACCTTATAAGTATCTGAAGTTATTTCACTCATCAGATCCATTGTCCTACAATATTTATCATCATGACCTACTGATATGAAAAAATTGCAGTATGAATTATTGGGTACTGTCTGGTACTTTTGCATCATTGGACAATGATATGGATCATGCCCATGTGTTTTATAGATCTCGCACCATGGTCCTCCTATTGGCAAGGGGTTTGGCAACCCTGTTTCCATGTACTGCGCGAAAGTTGGGCACTCATTCTTGTGGTGTCCTTCTGTCCTGCATGTGGTACACCAAACAAATTCTCTTTTCTCTTTGCCCTTATTTTGGTTCAGTTGAAATGTGAGGTTCTTTATATCTTCCTTTATCTCTTCTTTTGATGGATCTGTCTTCTGATACTCGTTCTCTTTCAGTCGCAAGGCTGCCTGCAAAGCCTCTACCTAAGTTTTAAACTTATGTTGTCTTAATGGGTACTTCAAGTGTGGTAATAGTGAATTCACAAAGAGATGTCTATGCTGCATGTCAATCATGACATACTTCAACTTACCCTTCAACCGTTTGAACCTCTGATCAATCTCCCACACAAACTCACCTGGTTTTTGTTTGATTTCAATCATCTCATTCATGTACTGATCTTCAAAGCTAGGCTTATCAAATTCATTTATCAGTAGCTTCTTGACATCTGCAATCATCCTTGTTGTTCCTAGTGGACTGTTTACAACTGGGCTCATGTACCAATCCAGTGCGTGATCTCTTAGCATGATATCTAACTGCGTAAGTTTTGTGTTCTCATCTATGATCTGCTTTGATTCCCAGATCTTCTCGTAGATGAACAAATGATTTTTAGGGTCCTTAGATGCCTCTCCCTGAAATTATCGTAACCTAATGGTGGGATCATGTCCTTCCATCTTTAACTGTGATGAACTACTACCTCTACGTGGTGTAGATATTTGACTGCTACTTCTTGAACTGGCTCCTCCAGTTGTTGTTCCTGGTTTGGATGTACTTCCTGTTATCTTTCTTCCACTAAAATTTGGTTGTCTGAATGGTGGTGTTCTTTCTAGTGTACTAGTTGCACATGGGGTTATGGGTTCTACACTGACACTAGCATGGATGGGAGTTCTGCCTTCTGTTCATCACTTGACAAGCCCTCTCTATATGTTATGGTTCTCTTCTTATTATTCATCTTATATTGGTAGGGTACTCCACTGGGCGTCTTTCCAGCTGTTGCCATGATATGTTTGATCTGATCTTCCTCCATCACGATTGGATCGATGGCCTCCTCCTTCTTTCCCTTATCCATCTCTTCCTCCATTTCTCCACCTCTTGTCAGTGCTTCCCCCCTTCCCCCATGCATGGAGCGGAGTTTAGCTGTCTACTTCCCTAGTCATCACACCGTTGTTATACAGTAAAATCTTGATTGAAGTATACAAAGATTTGATATAACTACCTCTAGGTCCTTTTAGAAAGTCCTGCTCTATCGCGCTGTAAGACTTCATGATATCTACTGCAAATTCTGTGATAAACCCTCCAAAAATATTGTCTAACCAGAAATCTACTGCGCGCATGAATTTGTTGTTAACTTGTTGTATCTGCACGATCTCCATAGGATTCCACTCGATCTATTTGATTTGATTTGTAGGGTGGTTTTCTTCTAGCCTCAATAGCCACTCCTACAACACATGCGGAAAATCACAGAAAATGACCTCTGGCAAGTCGCTAAACACATATTTGTCCAGGTATTTGAGCGGTGTTAACTTAGGGTTTCTGTTATCTTTCTGTGCAAATTCAAGCTCCTTTGTTTTCAACCATCTTTTGATCTCTACGTTCATTGGGTTCCATGGTCTAAACATTCCCTTTTTATACCTTCATTCTCTACATGCTTCTTCTACAGATCCCATTCACTCAATCCCATGCATTTCCAACCGACAACATAACCATTTGTTGGTTACTATTTTCCTCTTTCTACTCTTGAGCTGACCCAGGTTTAGATATGAACAGGTTTCCAACAAAACCCTCTAAAACTATCGGCCCTCCTGAGAAACCAAAAGACATCACATCACACAGAATGTGCTGCACAGTCTCAGCCAAGATAGTTCTATGGGTGACTGCAATGCTCATATATTTGTAGTCTAGGATAGAGTGGGGATCTGGGATTTCCTTTCATCTTCTTAGGCCTTGATATGGTTTTTCTATATATTATTCTTAAGATTCATACATCTGCTAAGTCTATGTATGCATTCTAATAGATCTAACATATGACAAACCTAACTAAATCATTCATTCATCCATTCATCATCTAACTACTGACAGAAGGTAAATATACAATAAACACAACACATAACACTGGTTTTATCGTAGTTCACCCCCTCCTGGGCTACGCCCACAAAGATTTGGCTTCTTAGGCTATTTTATTATGTTGCTGCAAAATATGGCGCCGCACACACTACAATTCCAATCATACAATCATGAACAAGGTTCCACAACCTCTGTGAGGCAGACTAGATCATACCAGGCTCCTCTGCCTACGATCTGACCCTCAAGATCTAACCACTTGAATCTCTTACAACTCAACAAATTACAAAAGCATATTAGATCTTACAATAGTTATCTTAATCGAACAGAGCAAAACTCAGGAGCCTCTACCTAAACCTCCTAGGTACTTATTTATGCTAATTTACAACTTATCAGTCGTTACAATCTCTTACAAAAACCCTAACCCTAGAATGGTTAGGTTTTCTTGCATGCGCGCCTTTCATGCTTTCCTCCTTTGCATGCGTATTTTCCCTGCACGTGCTTCTTTTCCTGCCAGCTGGATTTTTCCAAATTACGCTTCACTTTCCAAAAATGGACTTTTCCTCAAAATCGGCATGTGCCCAACAAACACGTTCAAGGAGCGAGGATTTTGATAAACACGTTCGAGGAGTAGGAGACTGAAGTGATCAAAGCTCTTGTCGAAGATAGATGATTAATCCCACAGATATCGATCTAATACCTTACTTTTATCCAATTGTGATTAAAGCTCTTGCCGAAGATAGATGATTAATCCCACAGAAGATAGATGATTAATCCCACATATATTGATCTAATGCCTCACATTTATCTAGTTGGACCGGTCATATTATCAACGCTGCTTGAATACAACAATGTTGACGACAGAGGAACATACTGCCTTAGGTGGTTAGACAACCAACCCCCTTCGCCGGTTCTATTTCTTTCCTATGAAGCAGAACCACTCTTATGAGGAAGCAGGTGACCAAACTTGCTATGGAAGTTTGATAGCTTATTGCAGACCCAGTTCCATATCTAAACCCATACCCAAGATCAAAGCCATAAGCAAGCAATACCATTTCTAGGCCATGATCCAAAGGAAGCCATAGCAGTCAAGCTAGTGAGACAAAACAACTAGACAGACACCAGTAGCATCAATAGAGAAAGCATCTGAGCCACCAACAAAAGGTGATTCCGGTGAGTAAGCAGCGGTAGAGCCAACACCTTGCCTAACTTTAAGTGTGATATCCTATAGGGAAAGGGAAAGAGAATGTCAAAATATTCTGATACACAATAATGACCCTTCATTTCCTCATATTCTAATAGTTCTTGGAAGATTAAAAACACCACAGATTGATTTAATGATGAATTGATATTTCATGACTTTTACATGACATTCTCACATCATAAATCTATTTACGGTTACCCTTGCTAGAAGACCATTTGAGATATCCATTTTCTATCCAACAATAAAATTTGTAGATATTTGAACAACTTAACCAACTTAGTTAATTTCGGTGTTTCCTTTCCCCTACTTTGAAAAAGTATTCTAGTATAAATTAATAAACAATTTTTAGAATGGAGTTATTTCAACAGGAGTCGTGGGTGTACATGTGAATAATGCGGTCACTTAATTTTTAAGAAAAAAACGAGCGTTATATATTTGTGATTGTGATTTTTTCAATCCAAAAACTCATAATTTACACATTTCTACTAGTGATTATACACATATACACATATTTGCTCATTATGATCCCAACATGTCAAGTCGAGACAAACGTTGACCACACATATTAAATTGGAGTTTACTAAAAACATGTGTGCCTTTTACATTTATTTAAAAAAAAAAAAACAAATTATATTTTTAAAATTGTAATAAATCCAAATCCATATTGTAATGAGTTGGATATAACTATTTGTATTGCTAAAGCTCACATTTGCATTAAAAAAACTCCTCTCATTGATTTCACACGTCATTACTTATTTTGGGTGGGCTGGCTTATATCTAACGTGTGGACAAACTTAATGGAACTTGCTTAGTTTAGTGCAATGACAACCTTGTCCATTCCTTCCAAGGAGCATTTGTCCTTCTCTACTTTTGCATTTATGTCTATGTCTAGGTGTGTGGGGATAATTCTACACATAATAATTATTATCATGCATTCTCGAGATTATATGCTTTTTTTAATTTGGAAGTTGACTTTGCATTTTTGTTTGGGTGTGGTGATAATTTTAAGTCATTGAATTGATAATGAGATATTAGTTTTCCTCACTTTAATACTAACATTATCAACAATTTTAGTGTCGTGCTTTGCGTATTTACTCTAACTTGTAATTATTATTTATATGATTAATAATAACATCATTGAAAATTTCAATGCTATATTATTTTTTACATTATCCATTTTAGTATTGTGCATTGTGTATCCACTCTAATTTGTAATTATCATCTATATAATTAATAATAACATTATCGACAATTTCAATGTTATATCATTTCTTTAATAATTTTTTTTTTTTTTATATTAATAAATATTATAAATTATAAATAAGAAAATTTACAAAATATTACTATACCAAAAAACTTTATCAATATAAAAATTGATTTTTTAATACAAATATTTAAAGTGAGTATCACTATTACTAACATTATTAACCATTCCAATGCTATGCCATTTCTTTATTAAAGATTTTGTTTCATAATAATAAATATTATAAATTATGAATTAAAGAAAATTTACAAAGTATAACTATACCAAAAAACTTTCTCAATATAAAATTTTTGTTTTTTTAACACAAATATTTAAAGAAAACTTTATTAATATATAAATTGATTTTTTAATATAATTTTTAAAAGTGATGTGTAACATTTTCTTTCACTTTTACATTAATATTATTAATTATTTTAATATCATATTTATTCTAATTTATAATAATTATTTGTATATATTAAAGGAGGGTAAGGTATATATATTTTTGTAGATTTTAGTAGTCAAATTGTTGTGTGGAGAAGGTTCCATGTCCCACAAACAAGGGGTCGTATACAACAATTTGATATCTGGCCTAGCCGTGATCTTAAAAATAAATTATTATGATTATTATATAACACATAAATTACTATTACAATAACATATCTCAAATTAACCAATCTTATAAGTCCCAATGCTATTCCACAATAATAAATCTGCTATTCAGTTAAGCACCTCCATCCATCCCCAACTTCCATCCATCCATTGTTTCAGTTGAGCACCTCCATCCATCCCCATGCATACATTAGGGCACCTTACCGACTTAAAGGGCTAGGGCACTTTATCAACTTAAAAGGCTCATATCATGCGAGCCAACACTTTTGTCATGTTTAAAATCCCAAGCACTACAAATTTCAACCAAAATATTGCATTAAATCTCAGTTGAATCACAATGTTACTGTCGTAGTTTAATCATTCTACGTTTTGGTTTTTTTTTTTTCAGGGATATTTTTTGGCAATATTTGTCGAAATCTAGCTAGAAATTGTTGTATCTGCAGATCTGAGTGGTTAATTCTATGTAATTCGAGTGCCCCGGGGGTTTTTCAACACGTTGAATCCATTTCTGCATTCAAAAATGCAATTTAAACAACACAAAATTATGATTTTGTGCTGATTTATGTTGTCAGATTCTGACGAAAAGAACAAAAACGTAGAACATTTAGACAACACCCAATGTTATGTATGTGATTTCCTCCCTTTTTTCAATGATAATTTTTTTAGGTTGAAAGAAACAATTTTGAAACTCACATGTACGCATACGTTTCTTTGTTTTTAAGATTATTAATAGTGAAAAATCTTAAATAATGTAATATTGACTTAATTTGAATGATCTTGGATAAATTGGTAAAAATTGTATAGGGGTGAATTAAAAGGATGAGATCCTAAATTATACAATGAGGTAATGTTTCTTTGCTTTGAGGTAATGTTTAATTAGTATTTTTTTTACAATTTAACATTGATTTAATTTCAATAGTGTTTAAAAAACGAATTTGAATAGGATGAGACAAAAGGATGGGTTTTCAACATAGACTCAACATCAATGAGGTTGTGATTCCAACTTTGTTATTGCCTTCTTCATTGGGTTATATGTTTCTTACATTGACAATGATGGATTATGTTTTAAGGTTGATGGATTATGTTGTAAGGTTATAATATTACAATTTTTATAGCTTAACTTTTATTGCAGAGAAAGATCATAAGAATTTTGAGGTATTTAATATTTTGTTGCTTATGGTTGTGTTAATTTATGATCACAAGCTCTTGCTTTAGAAGGAGGTGAATGAATCTTGGGTTTAATATACATAGAGGTGTGACTACGCTGCCAAGGTTTAGGCTTCTTGTTCTTCGAGCTTATTTATTTGGGGCTTCTATGCAAACCACAAAGACTAGGTGTTGATGGAAGGAAGATGAGGCATATTTGTTGCAAAACAAAGCACGATCTAGTGGTGAGTCAACCCTCACCCTCAATAAAGCCCTTGAAACCATCTCTAGAGAAAGCAACTCTAGCATATGATTAGGTGGCCTCTCAATGCACAATGGAACTATCTACGACACATTTAACTTTAGCTTTTGAGGTTTAAATTCCATACATGAGAATTTTGACCATTTTAGTGATGTAGTTGTAGGTTTTACTTATGTGATTGATTTTGGATATGGACCTTATAGACACCCAAAATGATATGCAAGCAACAACACTAAAACACTCTCATGATCTAGACAAGAGTATTAGCGAGAATACTATTGAATGCTTAAAACCCTTTAATATCCTCTACTTCCCTTCTTGTGTTCCTCATGAAGATTACTTGTGTGGGAGAGAGTAAAAATAAGTTTTTACATGAAATAAAGACTTGGGGGCTTCATTCCTACAACTAATGCTTTCGTTTTGTATTTATGTGATATATATATTTTTTGTTTTCATATTTTGCAAGATAACAAAAGTGTAAAAAAAACTAGAAACAACATGCACAAGGCCCAAATATCAAACTTAAAATAAAATAAAAAAATATAAATACTTAAAACAAAATAAAAAAATAAAAAAATGTTGTTAGTGTTCATTGTATTTATTTATTTATTATGTCCCTGCCATAGCAAGGACACTAAGTTTTGGATGATTTACATTATGTGTCTGCACAGTTCCCGAGGCACTGAAACAAGGTTTAAGTTATAGTTTTTTTGCGTGACCCCTACGTTGGGCACCACAACTAGGGGGGTGGCGGCGAGATGTTTAATGACATTGTCAGGGAGTAGGGGGTGGTCAGAACAAGTGGCTGGGCACCTTAGACCAACTGAGGTAGGATGAGTCTATATTGTCTCATTCATGCATGGGTGGGAAAGTTCCTAGTTTTATATATGAAATCCTCACTGCATTTGAACTCAATCCTTGCTGCATCTGAACTCGCCTACTTCCTTCAAGAAACCACTCCAAGAGCCCTACAAAATTGCGAAAAATATCAAGTTATTTGTGAACATCGATGGCCTCGATGATAGGTGCACTTCAGATTCTCTCTTTATTGTTTTTCCCCGTTTTCCTGTTATGTCATGTTTGGTTATATTTCCATAACCCTGTACAATGAGTATTTTAACCCTGAATGAGTAAAAATTGTACAATGAGTATTTTAACCCTTAATGAGTATTTTAACCTTGTACAATGAGTATTTTATGTCATGTCTGGTTATATTTCCATAACCCTGTATAATGAGTATTTTATGTGCATTTAGGGATTTGGTTTCCTGTTATGTCATGTCATGTCTGGTTTTTATTTTCCATAACCTTGGTTTGAGGACAGATATGGAGAGAGTAGTCGGCACATGGGAGTATTTTTCCTCCGGTATTGAGTCCATCGCTCTCATCTTTAAGAGTAGATGATGGATCCGATCTTTCTCGGCTGCAGTTTGCCCAGATTGCTGGATGAGGTGACCAAAACAAGTTTCCCTTCTTCCCATGCCACTATCTGTATCCATAGTTATGCTACTGGTGGGTTCACCGGTCTCGCCTGGCTATGCTCCGCCAGAATCTTCCATAGGATATGCACTTGCATAAGATTTGGTACATAGTAATATGTTCATGAAGCTATTTGGTGTATTGGATGTTTGGTTGTAGTTAAACATTTTGAACATCCATTAACTCACTGATATGTGAAGATTGTCCTGGTTTATGCAGACAGAGAAATAATCTACGATTGTACGATTATTCACTTGGAAATTACACGGTTGCAGTTGTTTTTTTTTTACAAGAACGGGTATGGATTTTTATTAGAGTTTGGCCAAAATGCCTTTCACCGATTACATTAGATCGGGCATAGCCCTTAAACTTTCTTTTACTAACTGATCATAGGCCTCAAAATTCGGGAATCCATAGATTTTACTCGAGACTATCGAGTCTATCTCCGTTATTTTCCCTATCTTAAATAGGCAAACAAACTGGTTCAGTGAAATGCAGAAAAACATAGCAAAAATTATGGTATGGAGTCCCACTCCTCACTCCCTTCTGTCAAGAGGAAGCCTGCGGGAAGTG
>JASDQU010316677.1:21023-32424 GCA_032191745.1 Picea mariana | reverse complement strand
TAATATTTTAGACTTCCTACATAAGGTGACAACACAGGGAAGGTGGTGTTGTACTTGTGATCGACATTGGCTAGACTCACTCAGACTCCTTGGAGGGTTTCCCACTGCTCAGTGAGGTAACTTGCATCAGGGCATTAGTTCGTTAAGCAGGTTGTAAACGTAACTTTCCCACCCGCAAAAACTCATCCCCTTCGCGCATCAATCCTGCGATGTTGGATTCCATCACCAATTAGCGCTTCTTTGTGAGAAGGTTTGTTTGCATGCTTGACTCCAAGATTAATTAGCATGTGTTGTTTTTTCTCCTTAGTTGGCCTTAGGATTGAGTTTGTGTCTAATGGCATCAGTTCTGGGGTAATTCCTTATTTGATCAATTCAAAATATGGATACCATTAAAATAAAAGGGAATAAAGAGGTAGCAAATAGCTCATACTTAACTTACGTCTTATAATTCTCCAACATTGTTCTTTACACTTAGTGCAACAAACACCAAATGGAATGGTTTACACAAGGTGTTGTGTCCCTTTTCTCTAAAATAAGTGAGGTTCCTCTTCTTTGCCTTTGGCATCCCACATGGTTACTTCCCAAAGTAATGCCTTCTTTGGGTTTTTACCTCTATATGATGGGGCCATTGAATTTAACATTATTTACATGCAGGTAGGTTAATTCACTGCTCATGATCCCTTTCCCCATCTCCACCATTCAATATGCCTCTAAGGTGTTGAGCTAGAGTTCTCGCAAGGCCTTGATATATTGTGAGGTCCTCACATTCAACTCACTAAACCTCCCTCTTAGCTTGAAAATCACCTCTCTTCCAAGCAAGAGGGAAACCCATCCTCTTATATCAATAGATGTTTCCCTTGATCTGACCCTCTCTCGGCCTCTTCAACATATCCCCCTTTTGATGGAACATATATCTTTCATTCTTTCTCTCAAGTGGTTTCTCCATTTCACTATCCATGGCCCAATTGAACCTCAGGTCTCCCCATCAACCATCCCATTATCCCTTAGATCCACGAGTCTTGGTACATCTATATTGATGGTTCCTCAAACTTTACCTTGAACTTCTATCCTTGATATATTCTAAACAAGCGAAGTAAATGTGTAGCAACAACAATTGGCCCCTTACAATCAAAACTTTCTGAACCTTAGCCAAGGAATGTTAACGTCCTACTCCAAAACATTCATCTCCATATGTAAACCTATACAGAATCTAAAAAATAATCATTCATGTCAAACTCTACACAAACCATAAACTAAGCATTCATGTAAACCTCTACACAACCCAAAAACCTGCAAACATACATCCAACATTTTCCCAACCTCTTGGATAGGAATACATGCAGCCTCAAAACTATAGCATTTAGGGAAACTAGAATCCAATCATTAACATGTTCAACATTCCACCCTCTTGCATCCATGGTATGTGACCACGTACTCATCCAAGTATGGGAGGCGAAGATGGGAATATACCACCATTCGATATGCCTCCAAGGTGTTGAGATAGAGTTCTCACAATGCCTCGATAGATTGTGAGGTCCTCACATTCAACTCACTAAACCTCCCTCTTAGCTTGAAACTCACCTCTCTTCCAAGCAAGAGGGAAGCCTATCCTCTTAGATCAATAGTTGTTTCCCTTGATCTGACCCTCTCTCGACCTCTTCAACATATCCTCCTTTTGATGGAACATATATATTTCCTTCTTTCTCTCAAGTGGTTGCTCCACTCACTATCGATGGCCCAATTGAACCTTGGGTCTCCCCATCAACCATCCTAGTATCCCTTAGATCGATGAGTCTTGGTACATATATATTGATGGTTCCTCAAACTTTACCTTGAATTTCTATCCTTGATATATTCTAAACAAGCAAAGTAAATGTGTAGTAACAACAATTGACCCCTTACAATCAAAACTTTCCAAAGCTTAGCCAAGGAATGTTAATGCCCTACTCCAAAACATCCATCTACATATGTAAACCAAGTATTCATGTCAACCTATACACAATCTAAAAACCAAGCATCATGTCAAACTCTACACAATCCATAAACCAAGCATTCATGTAAACCTCTACACAACCCAAAAACTTGCAAGCATACATCCAACATTCTCCCAACCTCTTGGACATGAATACATGCAACCTCAAAACTCTAATGTTTAGGGAAACTAGAATCCAATCATGAACATGTTCAACATTCCACCCTCTTGCATCCATGGTATATGACCACGTACTCATCCAAGTATGGGAGGCGAAGGTGGGAATATACAACCATTCGGTTTGCCTCCTAGGTGTTGAGCTAGAGTTCTCGCAAGGCCTTGATATATTGTGAGGTCCTCACATTCAAATCACTAAACCTCCCTCTTAGATTGAAACTCACCTCTCTTCCAAGCAAGAGGGAAGCCCCTCCTCTTAGATCAATAGTTATTTTTCTTGATCTGACCCTCTCCTGGCCTCTTCAACATATCCCCCTTTTGATGGAACATATATATTTCCTTCTTTCTCTCAAGTGGTTGGTCCACTCACTATCCATGGCCCAATTGAACCTCGGGTCTCCCCATCAACCATCCCATTATCCCTTAGATCCATGAGTCTTGTTACATATATATTGATGGTTCCTCAAACTTTACCTTGAACTTCTATCCTTGATATATTCTAAACAAGCAAAGTAAATGTGTAGCAACAACAATTGGCCTCTTACAATAAAATTTTTCCAAACCTTAGCCAAGGAATGTTAATGTCCTACTCCAAAACATTCATCTCCATATGTAAACCAAGTATTCATGTCAATCTATACAAAATCTAAAAACCAAGAATTCATGTCAAACTCTACACAACCCATAAACCAAGCATTCATGTAAACCTATACACAACCCAAAAATCAAGCATACATCCAACATTCTCCCAACCTCTTGGAGATGAATACATGCAGCCTCAAAACTCTAGAGTTTGGGGAAACTATAAGAATCCAATCATGAACATGTTCAACATTCCACCCTCTTTCATCCATGGTATATGACCACGTACTCATCCAAGTATGGGAGGTGAAGGTGGGAATATACCACCCTTTGACAATAACACCCCCCCCTATGTTGCATACTCAAACCAAAACTTGAGCTCAATTGGAGATGTCGACCATTTGAGATGTCAGGCTACATGAATGTTCTCTAAGCATGTACTGACTAGATGACCCATATAATTGAGTTCCTTTTATGATTTCTCCCCAAGGCTTACAAAATCTTTGTCCCCTTCTCTCTCCTTAGATATTTCCCGCATTCCTTTGAGAGTGGAATGGAAAGCCAATATGGTAAACCCATTCTTCATTTAGATCCATCACAATGATTTCACCATCAAATGAGTAATTTCTGATCTAATATTTGCCCTTAACATCATAAGAACTCATATCTATCATGTTCTTAGTGTTATCACATTAATATGTCCAAAATCAAGAGGGATATCACATTACATTAGGTGGTTGACCACTATTCCATATTGTGAAATCTAACCATAGTGCATATTGCTTGCATGGATAAGTGAGTCAAATTAAGGTACACCCACATAGAGATTCATACCCTTCACTAAGTTGGGAATCCACTGCATGCATGAGTGCCCCTACCAATATTGGTAATTGCACTCTAGTCTAATTGTGCATCCAAAACTAAAGATATAAACATTTTATTTAGAACTTTGAATATAGAAAAAAAAGTTCAAAAATTGGAACTAGGATGAGGATGGGCTACTCACTAACAACACATGCACATGCAACTGAAGGTACAACCAAACATGTACTTGTTAGATATTTCTTCGTAGAGTGAGGAAATCTTAGGACAAATAGAGGGAAATGTGATTGCATCTAGTAGATATGATAAGCAAACAAGGACCAAAGGTGAAAAAGTCAGAAGAAAATTCTATAGACGCATGGAATTTTTTTTTGCCGAAGGAGGATCATGCTCTTATGACGATGAGAGCATAGGAGACAAAGAGGTGCCACTTAGGTATAAGCATCTGGTGAAAAAATGGGTACCTAAGGAACTACCTCCTATAGATGTTGACTTTATTGTCAACAATAGGACATATCACATTGCACCATCCTCCCTGCATGGCCCGGGGCTATTTTCCATGGATGGAATAACTGTAAAATACAATACAGTAACTGAATTGATGGACTATGTCGGATCATGTTACAATTATAAGGATTGGATGCGGCTGGTCCGGTACATGCGAAGTATGTAGAGATATGCACTCGCCACAAATTTCATACAACTAATAAACAAGGATAAAAATAAGGGAACAACTATCTATATTGATGGAAGGCCTAAAGCTTCCGAGAATATCATAGGGTTTATAAACAACACACGACCTGGGACAACAAACAAACAACCGAATTGAATATATGAGGGATGCGAAGAGAATCGAGTAGTCATGTGCACAATAAAAAAGATAGCTCCTAGGAAGAGTTATTAGTGGATTACCATTTGAATTGAATAGAAACATCGACTAATAGTGTGCGGGTACTTATGCAACACCTCTTCAAGAAACCTCTACTTATTTCATTATATATTTTTTTATCCTTAACATTGTTTTAAATATTTCACGATCCCAATTTTATAATAATGTGGGAGGTGATCGTTGAGGTTGATTTTATTTGGGTGGCAATCAGTTTTTTTGTTATCGTTGACAATTTTTAAATATTTGGGGGTTCTAATTATATTATAATGTGGTAGGATGATCGTGGAAAAGGGTGAGCCGCAGAACATGTAAATGATTATCAATTTCCACTATCATTTTACGTGAATTTTATTATTTTCTTATATAATTTTACTAAAATAACATTATTTTTGTTGAAATTATATGTAGTCGGCAGGCCATGTTGATTATGATTCCGCTGATGAGGAGGGGTTGTATTCAACCTTTGATCTGATGGTATTAATAAAAAAAAAGATCATTCAAGCGAACAAGGAACTTGCTAGCTTATTAGATCGTCTAGATCAAACTCCCGACGTCCTAGAAAATATCAATCTCCTTATGTCACAACTTAACACATACAAGGTAATAACCATAATTCAAAGTGTTTTTTTCTAATGTACTCATATGTTCAATTATGAAAATTTGTTCTTTAACTTTTACATCATGTCACGGAAAAACTTTTTCTTTTTTATAAAGAGATTTTTGGCGCCTGTTCAACCCGATGTTGGTAGTAGTGGAGCTGCAGAGACGCCACATAGTCCTAATGTGGGCGGTCATACATCTGTTAGAGTAATATTTACTTCTCCATCTTCCACACCTAATTTAGATAGGATCCATGACACACACCGCCAAACATCCACACATCGGTCAGACTCTAGAGATGGTGACAGAGATGAGGTTGATGATATGGTTGACATGGTTGCATTTCCTGGAGCTAGATGTGTGACAAGCACGGGGACCCTTCCGTGCACATTTTTGGTCGACGATAATGGACTTCCATTAAAACAAATAAGACTCTGAGGTAGTTTTTCATATTTTAATCGTTTCATGTTGTCCATCTCATACACAAATCATCTAGATGATTAATTTTAAATTAATGATCATATATTTTTGTGTGTAGGAAACGACCATTTTTATAGGCACCTAGAGAAAAAGGCCTTGTTGATTTTTGGGGAAACCTTATGCATGAGGTGGAATTGCCAAAATTCGAACATCAAAAAATAACTTATGGAATATCTTGAAGTTCTCTTTGTAGTAGACACGTTCAATAAAAAAGTGGTCACCTTTGCAGCGAGCAAATATTTAAAATATACGCGGGATGTTTATAGACGAAGCTTGGCGGGAAATCCTAGGTATGAGCATCCTCCCTCAATTCCAGAGAGGGAGTGGAAGGCAATCATTGATGATGAAAAATAAAATATTTTGGAAAAATCAGGAGAAAAAATAACTAGTACCCCAAGGTAAATTACAAAATTTTGATTTCAATACCAGCTTTAATTTTCTTTAGATCTAAATAAAAGTGTGGTTATATATAAAATACTTGAAAATTTTGATGATAGTTTGCCTGACACTTCGGAGGAAACCAAAGCAAGGATTTCCAAACATGGCCAACACAAGCTAGGCCATGGCGACTACTCGAGGTTACAGTCATGAATTGTAAGTACCCAAACATCTTAAGAACATTATTTGTATCGCCTTACAACTCTCAGGTAATTGCAGCAAAAAACATTTAAAAAACATACCCTTATGCAATGCAGGGCGACGAATTCGGAACTGAAACCACGGAGGAAGACCTCCAACTTGGTTACAAGTACGGTTATAAATATGTGGTTGATCATAGGAAAAGCATGGGGCAGACCCCAAGATCCAGTTTGCAGGATAAGGTAAATAAAAATCAGTCCACATTAACCTTTCATTACTTATAAAATATGTAAATGTTTGATAACGTCCATAATTTAATGTCTTACTTTGTTTTAATCAGGGGAGAAACACTATCAACGAAACCATTAGTACTAGAAAATAGAGCATTGATAGTGCAACACGACCAAAAGATCATGGTTCTCCCCAACAACCCCATCCCAGTGGGGTGCAACCCCAAGATGTTCCGGTGACTGAGGCCCACAACAGTAAAATCACTGTATATTAATCATATACTTAATAATTATGTACTTATAAATTTTGACGTTTCAATGGCAGAGAATGTCATAGTTGATCCTCCTCAACCTGAAGATCAGCTAAACATGGCATCCATTCCAACGGTGCCGACTGGAGGAACAAGTAAATAATTACATTGCAAAGTTTTTTTTTAATATTAATGAACTACTTCAATGATATTTAAAAAATGGCCATATAAATTTAATATTTATTTGCTTTTGTAGGTGATGGACCCTCACAGTAGCCTCCATGCCATGGGTACAAGACCAGACGTGCTTGGCGTGAAAGGACTAAATCAACATCATCTACTAAAGAGCACTCAGTAAACAAAGACATGGTGATGGATGAATTAGTTAAGAACTGGAAAACACAAAAGAAGACTAAAATAAATTGATGATGTGTAATAATTTTATAAGACAGTTAGATGTACATTATATAGCTAAACATGTAATGATGCATATAATGCATTTACATTATGGGTATTTTTTCATTTGATATTATACACAAGGCTATTTCTATGGCTTGTATATATCTGTGAATGCAATTTTATTATACATTTAATGATAATTTCATCTTCTCTTAGTCTTGGTATATATTGATTCAATACTCCTTGGTTCTATTGGTTCTATTGGCATTGACATACAATTTTTTCATCAATTTGTGGCTCCATGGATATCATCCTAGCGTTTTGAAGGCATTGGTAAATGTGAAATTTAGGAGATTGAATTGTTCAAGTTTGGATTTAAATTTTACATGCTTGTTTGTTTGTGGGTTTCAAGAGTTCGAAACTTGTATCTCTTTGTCTTTTAAGAATGGTAATATCTTTGTATTTTAAGATATAAAGTGAGAATCCAAGCAAACCCGGTGCCTTGTGCTTTGGCTATGGAGTCTAGGAAACAAATAGAACTTGAAAATCTATAAAGAAGATGTGACAAAACCACCAAACAACAAGTGTTATCAGTCAAGGACAAATCTGATATACATGTAACAACCATATGAAATGCTCAACAAAGACACACCAACACATCCATAAAATTCTTGCACCCACATAAGACATCAAAGATGATATTAGAGTAAGAGAGATAACCTTCTATTGAATGATCAACCCTTAACCTATCTCCTTTAGAAGGGGCACAAACTATCTCAATTATTATTATTATTTTTAAATAAATAAATGTTTGTTGGGTCATATCAGGAGTACAAATTCTCTTTGATATCTCATCAAAAGTTGAAATTCTTATAGTAACTTCCTTGCAATATGAAGAGAATGAACAATAATGTTGTTAAGTGACAAAGTACGCAGAACATTCATGCTTAACCACCTTATCAAGAACCATACTGGCCTCCTCAATGTTTAGTAATTCTTGCAAAGACCATCCATTAATTTAGTAAATGTTACAACATTAGGATTGTAGCCCTTGGACACCATCTCGTCCAAAACATTGTAAGCTTCCTCCCACCTACTTTCTTCACTACTTCAATTTTTATTCCTTCAATTGCATGTGAACCAAATTATTTACAACACCCATCTCTTTTAAGATTCTACCCAATATTAGACTATCTATATAAACCCAAATGTCAACAATAATCATTGATCCAAGGAGTTAAAAATTCATTTTGACAGAAAGACATTGGTATTCTATAACATTGGCATAATTTAATAGATAAACAAAAATTCATCTTCTTGAATATGCACCCTGATCTCTACAAAGATTAATTCATGCTAGTATCACACGATTTTCATAACTTGAAAGAGAGAGAGACCTCCATTTTTTATTTTATTTTTATAACTTGGGACTTGAAAATAAGTCTAGTTTAGTAAATCAAGGTGAAGGCCTTCATAATTTGTCGATGTTCTTGGTGATTATGTACATATAATATCTATTGTTCATGAGGAATCTAATGTCTCACTTGGATTGACTTTTCTAGAGTTATTATTGTTGACTGCATCACCTTAGCATGATCTTTAGTAAGAATGTCAAATATTTATAGTCATCTCGTTCAACACCCATATGTTGTCTTAGAAAGTGAAACTCTTAGTAGAAACCGCAAGACAAATAAGTGGAACAACAATTTCACAAGTGACAACAAGCTTTGCCTACCATTTATTCAAACCATTGTAGCACATCTTTACAAAATCCAACAATGGATATATATAGAAATGAAAAATAATCAAGCACTAATGTTTATTTGAAGGCCAGTGGATTTTGTTCTAATGCAAAAATGTTTAATGTAGTCCTCAAAATCCCACATAATATATGGCATGCATCCATATCAAGTAGAATTTTCTAACTAGATTATAACCATTGGTTGCACAAAGGGGCCAATAATGGTTATTAGCATTCCATTGAATGGTACAAGGGGCCAATCTTCCCAGGTAATTGTTAATGTTATTATTGCACTTCCTTCATAAGCATAAATTTGCAAATTGTCCTAGGAGTTATTTTCGCTATACTCTAATGGAACCTTTATCTAAAAAAGTATTGGTGATTCCCCATTCCTCCTATTATGAAAAACCAACCTAGAATTTATGGCAGCCTTCCAAAGTTTAAACCATTAAAGGGGAAAATTGGATTAAAGACTTATTGTAAGGCTTATAAAATCAAATTGGATTATGCACTAGTGATGAGTCAATGGGTGTATTGTATCCAACTACCCTATTTATTTCAACAAAAAAATGGAGATTTGGTTACGAGAAACAATCACAAACATAGTTCATTATCACAATTGTAGATTTTAGAAATTGCGTGTAATCACTCTATTGAATACATTGCAATAATTTTATGTATATAGCGTATTATCACAACTATAGATTTTAGAAATTGTGTGTAATCAATTTATTGGATATATTTGCAAGAATTTTGTGTATAATGTCTGCGAGTTTTGTAATTTTTGTTTAATGTGTAAAAGTTCTTTGTGTGATGTATGCAAGTGAAAAATGATAATTGTAGTTTAGTGGTTTCATTATTTTTATAGTAATTATGTTGTAAGGAATTTCACTATGAGCCAATTATAAACCGTCATTAGTCCTATTTGTTATTTTTGAATCTCCATGGCCATAAAATCACTTGTCAAGATCAACATGGAAGTTTTTTCATTAGTGGTAGTTTTTTTTTTTGTAAATAAAAAAGGGAGTTTCCTATTTCTGAGCTTTTAGAGTACAAAAATGCCACATGTCCGCCAAATTAGTGGAAACCAGAACATGTGGCAGACTGTGATGTCATTAGTCAAAATGGTTATCTGCCATCTGCCTTGCCAAATATAAACCAGAGCAGGTGGCAGATTCAAGTTCTTATTGAACTGTTCTATGCATCTAAGAAAAACTACCAACTGAAAAAAGATGACAGAACTATAAAACTGCATCATCGTAGTATAGGGAGCTGAGCTGAGAGTGTGCGAGGTGACCATAGCAAAAAAATTACACATTATCACCTAGGGGCATGTCATTCAGAGCACTGCTGAAGGGGCCACCCCTGGGCTAGAGCAGGAAAGGCCTTGCACATGTCGGGCAATGCTGAGCTGCAGGTGCATTTGAGAAGGCATGATAGAGCATGTCAATCTGCTGGTGCATGAGGGTGTCCTAGTGTATCTGGTCAACCATCTAGTTCCTTATCTCAAAGAGGAGCTCGAGCCGCTCCAGATGGAATAAAGGTGGTGGAGCATGGAAGAAATCAGAAAGAGCCATAAGTGGTGGAGGCGCCAAGACTGGGTGGCCCTCCACCTCCACGCCAAAGGTGTCCATAGCCTCCACCGCCTTGACCTCCTCCAACACTATCTCGACTTGGCTGTCCATGTTCTGAATTGAGGCTGAAGAGTCCAGATGGAGGAATTCCTCCTCAATTATACATGTGTCCCCTTCCATGGTAGCTGGGGATCTTGTCCTTGCTGGATTATGGATGGGGGGCTACCAATCATCCGACATTGTGAAGAGGAGGGATTCTCGAGGAACCTCGACGGGTTCCTCCAAAATATCCTCCTCAATGTATGCCACTGGCAGTGTTCTTGGTTTCTCCCGTTGCTGAGTCTGAGCAATGGATAGGGCACGCTTCTCTGTTGGGAATCTAGAATATACCAAGCTGGGTCGTGCCTCAGCTTGCCTCTTTCCCTTGGCATAGAAAATCCAAGAAGACTGATAATTTTCCAGGCAATCTTAGTAAGAGTCCACTAGACACAGGTCTCCTTCTTAGACCGACCAGGGTGATGGAGCACAAGGGAGAAATGGAGCCAACCTCATCCCAGTGAGAGTGATAAGGAAAAGGCCGACATGACCACTGTACCGATCCACCCATTGCAATAACACCTTGTGGTTGCCATATTTCTCACGCAAAGGAGCTGTCCGCCCCTTCTCGGTAGGCAGTAATGGCCTCCCTTCATTCAAGAATGAGGTGAAGGTTGTCGACTTGCCATATTAATGGCTTGGGTTTGGGGCAGGCTACGTGACACCCCATCTGGGATGCATTAGTGGTAGTTTTAATGGTGGCGGCGACTTCTAAATTGGGAGACATGACAAACTCATCTGAGTGATAGTGGATCTCTACCATATAAAGACTTTTCCTTTATAATGTTTTTTATTCAGTAGTTTCCTTGGTTTATATTATGTTGTACTAATAATATACAAATTTCAAAAGAACTTACTAATAATGAGATACCATTATTACCACATTCAAACTCTTGTGTTTACATAAGAATATTTCAAAGTGATAGAAATACTATGAATAAAAGCATCAATTTTTTTTTTAAATAAATATATGTCATCGTATCAACCCTTACCAAGCTTCCTCTATAGA
>JASDQU010316669.1:3070-13270 GCA_032191745.1 Picea mariana | reverse complement strand
ATATGGGGGAGACACCTAAAGATAAGGTGCCAAATTTGGAAGATTATGCAGTCCTGGAAGATTTTGAAGATGTGTTCAAGGAGGTACTAGGACTACCCCCAAGGAGGGACATTGATTTCTCCATAAATATAATGCCTGAAGTAGCTCCAGTGTCAAAGAATCCTTACAGAATGAGTACACTAGAGTTGAAGGAGTTTCAAATGCAACTTGAAGAGCTTCTAAAGAAGGGGTATATACACCCAAGTGTGTCACCTTGGGGTGCCCCAGTCTTGTTTTTGAAGAAGAAATATGGAACATTAAGATTGTGCATTGATTTCATACAGTTGAATAATGTGACTGTTAAGAACAAGTATCCTCTGCCAAGGATTGATGATCTTTTTGATCAATTGAAGGATGCAAATATATTTTCAAAGATAGATCTCAGGTCAGGATACCATCAGGTAAGGATTAAAGAGGAAGATATCATCAAGACCTCTTTTAGAACAAGGTATGGTCATTATGAGTTCACAATGGTTCCATTTGGGTTGTCAAATGCACCAGTTGTTTTCATGTGCTTAATGAATGGTGTTTTCCGAGAATATTTAGACAAGTTTGTCATGGTTGTTTTGGATGACTTTCTCATATATTCCAAGTCAGAGGAAGAGCATGAACATCATTTGAGGATGGTTTTGCAAGTATTAAGGGAGCATATATTGTATGCCAAATTGAGCAAGTCCTCATTTTATCATAAGCAAATTCACTATTTTGGTCATATCATTTCAAAGGATGGGATAGCAGTGGATCCTAAGAAGATAGACACCATTAGAGAATGGGAAGTGCCAAATAATGTGACTGAGGTGAGATCATTCATGGGCCTTGCAGGATACTATAGGAGATTTATAGAAGGATTTTCAAAGATTGCACACCCAATCACTTCCTTGCAAAGAAAGGGTGTGAATTTTCAGTGGGCATTGGATTGTGAAAAGAATTTCCAACACTTGAAACAGTGACTAACAAGTGCTCCAATACTAAGGATTGTGGACCCAAATGAAGAATTCATTGTATGCACAGATGCATGTAAAGAGGGACTTGGTGGAGTCCTCAGTGAAAATGGGTTTGTTATATGTTATGAATCAAGGAAGTTGAAGGAGAATGAAAGAAACTATGCCACTCATGATTTGGAGTTGGAAGCCATAGTACATGCCTTGAGGAAATGGAGACACTACCTCATGGGGAAAAGGTTTGAGATGAGAAAAAACCACAATGGTCTGAAATATTTGTTTGATCAGCCAACTTTAAATGCTAGGAAAAGAAGATGGTTAGAATTCCTAAGAGAATATGACTTTGATATAAAACATATCAAAGGGAAAGAGAACAAAGTGGCTGATGCACTCAACATAAGAGTGCATGAAATGCATGTTACAACCATTATCATGTATCGATCAGATTTGAAACACAAAATTATAGATACTGCCAAATCAGATTTACAACACAAGGATTTAGTGGCAAAACTACAACAAGGTAATTTGCAGCAGAAAATTGAAGAATACAAGCTAGATAAGGATGAAATTATCATGTACAGGGGCATAATTTATGTACCAAATTCCCAGGAGTTGAAAAATCTGATATTGAGAGAAATGTATAATTTGCCTATGCTGCGCACCTAGGATATCATAAAACTATTGTAGCTATGAAGAGCCAATATTATTGGCCAGGCATGAAGAAAGAGGTTGTTGATTTTATTGCCAGATGTTTGGAATGTCAAAAAGTAAAGGTTGAGCATATACACCAAGCTGGTTTGCTACAACCATTACCCATTCCTGAGTGGAAATGGGAAGTTGTAACCATGGATTTCATTACCAAACTGCCCAGAACAAACAAGCAACATGATTCTATCATGGTAGTGGTGGATGAACTTACTAAAGATGCTCATTTTATTCTAGTTAAGCTCACTCAAAAGGCAGTGAACATTGTTGACGTTTATATGAGGGAAATTGCTAGATTACATGGCATACCTAAGACAATTGTTTCTGACAAAGATCCAAAATTTACCTCAAAATTTTTGAAGGGATTATTTAATGGATTTGAAACCAATTTGAATTTTAGTACAACTCATCATCCAGAAACAGATGGGAAAACAGAGAGGGTGAATCAGGTGAATGAAGATATGTTGAGGATGGATGTGATGGATAAACCATCAAAATGGAAAGACTACCTACACTTGGTAGAGTTTTCTTATAACAATGGGTACCAAGCATCTCTAAAGATAATCCCATTTGAGGCACTTTATGGCAGAAAGTGCAACACACTAGTAAGATGGGATAACCCAACAGATAGAGAAGTGGTTAGGCCAGAATTGCTCAGGGAAATGGAAGATAAAATGTTGAAAATAAAACAAACTTTAAAGGCTTCCCAAGACAGGAAGAAAAACTATGCTGATAAGGGTAGAACTCATAGGGAATTTAAAGTGGGTGACCATGTATTCTTGAAAGTGAAGGCCAACAAAAGTTCCCCGAGGTTGGGAAATTGTTCAAGGTTGGCAGCTCGCTATTGTGGGTCGTTTGAAATCCTAGAGAGGATTGGTCCAATAGCTTATATGATTGCATTGCCTGCATCTATGTCTATTCATAATGTATTCCATGTTTCATTGCTAAAGAAATATATACTTGATACTAATCATGTTATTGATTGGAATGTGATTCAGGTGGAACAAGAAGGTGCTTTTCAAGTGCATCCAGTGCACATTCTAGGCTGGAAAATCAAACAGCTTCAGAATCGAGCCATAGGTCTTGTAAATGTCCAATGGACCTGGTACGGTCTTGAGGACGCTACTTGGGAGCATGAGGATGCAATGTAAATAGAATACCCACATCTTTTTGAGGATTTTTGAAATTTAGTTATACGTGGGTACATGATGCACTGAGGACAGTGCATAAATAAGGGGAGGAGATTGTAATATCCCTAAGGCCGAACCCAATAGTGAATGTAAATACAAATGTACCTAAGTTGGTGAGCTATTTTGATATCATTTTTGTATGCACATTTCATGGCATAGTGTGTGCATGAACTGCGCAGTAAAATGAGGAAGTGTGCACATTCTAGGATACCACACACAGGATCTTAAGTGCGCACGATGTTGAGGCCAGGGAGCCTTTGTGTATATGATATGTTTTATAGGATGATGAGCCAGTTATTATAAGCTAGGATGCTTATTTTTTTATTAGGCCGGAGAGCCTAGATGCTAAAGGCCAGTGCAACTGTTTTTGTACATGTCTCATATTTAATATAAAACACATCACTATGCACAAACTGACCACGATAAAAGAGATGGGGGAATAAACTCCATTATTTAGTGAAAGGGAGGGGCTAAGTTAAGGAAAGGGGCTAAGCTAGGGAGCTTGATCCAAAAAGGAATATTATATTAATATTTCTTAAATCATAAAGTATGGATAATTATTTTATCCTAAGTTCTAAAGTTGGGGCCAAGTGGGCCAAAGTAGCTCCCACCATGACAAGTGTCAAGTTAGGGACATGCATACATATTGTTGGGAGTTAGATCATTTCACACCCCCCCCCCATCATTTAAACCATCATCTTTCCCAGGATTCCTTCCATCATTCAGGCATCCAGTAAAACATCGACAAGTATTCACACCCATTGAGATATCCTTGGTATCTTCATGACTGTACCAGACCCATATCCATAACCATATATGTTCGTGTAGCTATTAGCTTCGGAGTTGGATTTAAGAAGCGGTTTTTCATACCTGTGGAATATTGAAGAGGCAGGTTGTCAGGCCCGCGATCAATTCTCTGAGTGATAGAATTGTTGGGGATTGATTTCCTGAAGGTGCTAAACTACAACTGTAGGGCTCTGAGAATTCATGTCTAACCTATTGCTGAAGCCCTCAAAGGGAAGTGGGACAGCCGAGGGACTATTGAGAAGAGAAGGGGAACACTTCCTTGGGTGGGACAGGCATGTGGGGAATGAGGGACTCTAGGTTGTTAGTTGAGTGAGCACCTGAGATGGAGTCTTTCTTGTTGTTCATGATCCTTTAGCTTGGTTAGGAATCCCTTTACTCGGGTGGAGTTTAGTCACATCTCGGGGGTGACTCACTGTTGAGAGTGATGAATAGTGTGGTCTAAGGCTGGGAGGTTTGTGGATGGTCTACACGCAGTTGGTGGTATTCTTACAAAGATAAGTGTTAATTGTGTGATAAAATTACATGCTGCATTGGTATTTACGTGTTTATTTTATGACTTATCATATGTGTGGCTATAATTGTCTCCATATTTATGGGTATTTGCCATATATGTTTCATGTTTGCATTTACTATTATTTCAATGTGAATTTGGGCATTTATGTAATGTATTTGTTTGTTACGTTTTATACATAACTTTTCTGCAAGTGTTCTGTGTGTGCATATGTTTTAATCACATGCAGATAGGAAATTGTAAGTGACATAGCTTAGTTTGGATGCTGAGTGTGTTACAGTATGTTCCGCACATAAAACATATGTGTTCTCTGGTGTAGCGTGGCCCGACATGGATGGTCAGGGACGTTACAAAATTGTTTCAGAGCTAAGTGAAGCGTTTGAGTAGTGGCATTTCCTGCTCTGTTGGTGGCTCAGGATGTTACATGTATCTTTTGGTAGCCTAAACAGTTAATTTTGGTAAAGGATTGTCCCCCAATGAGTTCATATAGAAGTTCATTTATGGCAAGAATGGGAAATTTGTCCTTGATGGTAAGTTTGTTAAGGGAAAGCAAATAAGTACACATCCACCAAGTGCCTTCCTTCTTGAGGAACATTATAAACAATGGAAGAATAGGGGTTGGTACTAGGATGGATAACACCCGATTCTAACAATTCTTGGAAAATTTTCTCAATTTCATTTTTTTTAGAAAATGGATGATGATAAGTGTGAGCATTGGGAGGAAGACTACCCTGTATTAAAGGAATGGAATGGTAATGGTATCCATGGGAGGGGGAAATTCCCTTGAGAGTTTGGAAAATAATGGGATGGTAGGAAAGGATAACTTGAAGGTTGGGATGTATCGAGGGTGTCTCTACTTCTTGAATGGAATAGAGTTGGGAAATAATGCCAAAATGACATTTTTGAGAAATTTTTCCATGCGGTGGGAATTGATGATCTCTGAAGAATCTGTTGTAATTGTTTGGAATTTATGTTGTTGTCCTTCTTGTTGGAATTGCATGGTTAAATCCTTAAAAACCATGGTTATTGGGTCAAGATTATGTAACCATTCAAAACCAAGAACAATTCCATAACCACTCATGTCAATAGAAAACATGTGATGTTTCAGGTTATACCAACCAATTTGTAGGTGCACATTTTCAAAACACCCCCTACATTTCATGGAACCACCATTGGAAATTATGATTTGAAAATTGTTAACAACACAAATATAGAAATTGATTTCTTGACAAAGATGGTGATGAATGAAATTATGAGTGATTCCACCATCAACTAGGATAATGAATTTCATGTTCTTAATGTAACCAATCAATTTGAGGGTTTGGGGAGTAGAAAAATCAGTTAGAGCATTCAACAAAATAAATGGTTCAACTTTGGTAGGATCAGAGGGTGGTGAAATATTATCTTTTTGGGGTAGCTCGGCTTCAGGGGAAACCTCAACATATTCATCCGAAACATCCTCTGAAATGGCCATACAAATATTTTGTTCTTTATACTTGTGCCCTAGAAAGTATTTTTCATCACAATTATAGCAAAGACCCTTGAGTTGGAATTCAACCATTTATGCCCTTGTTAATTTTTGTACCTTGAGAGGAGTGTCCTGAGGGGAAAGGGTAGTGGGTTTAGGGTGGGGAACAAAAGTAGGTTTTTTGCTCCCAGACAAGATGACCTATTGTACCTCCTTGGCACATTTAGTTGCTTCCAACCAAGTCTAGGGGAGATCCATTATGACATGAGATCAGATTTCATCCTTGAGGACATTGATAAAACATTCCTAGAAAAAAGAATCTTTCATGCCCTCCATTAATAAAACCAAGTGATCAAAGGTAGTAATAAATTATTCCACTGTTCGTGACTATTTCAACTTGGTCAGACATCCTAAATGGTGTGTTTCCATGTCAAAGCGTTCATATATCTCAAAAAAAAACTGTGACCAAGCCACATACCCTTGACATTCATTTCTATGCCATCGCCACCATTTCCATCATTCGAGATCCAAATAGAAAATTATGTAATGAATCTTGGTCAACTCATCAGTAATGCCATGCAGGGAGAAATAGTGTTCCGTCTAAGTGACCCAAACTGTTGGATTTGAGACATCAAATTTGTTCACCTCAACTCTGGGAATATGGGGGTCACGATGTAGGGAGTTGGAATGAGAGTTCAAAGGATGGATGGAGTCAATATCTTCAGTATACTTAGGTGGGTCAGTGGAGGAAGGACCCTGAACTTTTTTCATGAATTATTTGAGAGTGGAATTGACTGCATCAATTCTCCTACCTAGTTGTTCCTGGATATATTCCATTTTGGAATGAATTGAAGGAATGTTAGTATTCACTTGGGCACGAATGGAAGTAAGGTCATTATTCAATTTTTGATTGGTTTCTTCTTAGAAGGTCGGATAAATGAGGGAAAGAAGGGTGGGTCCACAGACAAAAAAACAAATAAGTGATATATACCACTACGATAAGGGAAACGATAGGAAATCAATGGGATAAGTGGGAAATAAGGGTGGTGGGAAGTGTATGGCTCCATGAGGGAAACAAATAGATAAACATGATAGGTATCACAATGATCAGGATGAAAAGGGGAATCCAATGATATAGGTCTCAAATAAGGGTGCGGGTAGGACCCAAACTATTTTTTTTTTACTCCTACAAAGTTATACTCTATTCTGAATAGTAGTAGAGTGTTCAAATTCCCAAATTGTTAACAAAAAAAAAAGTGTATTAATTTTGCAACCAGGATGCAAGAGGCAAGGTTGCGCAACCAAAATATAATTTTTGTTCCTTTTTTTGGTATGGTTCCCCTGGGTTATGGTTTGCAAGGTCCTTAAAGTCAAATTCTCTTGCACTTTGGAGGATTGATTGCAAGTCATCCTCTATCGATGCACTAGGTGATTCAACTATTTATTGACCCTAACACCAACCAACCCCTTAATATAATAAATATGCTTATTTGCATACACTAGAGCATATTGTCCAACTATTTATTGACCCTAAAACCAAGCAACCCCTTAGTATGAGAAATATGAATATTTGCATGGAACAAGCAATATTTTCCAACTATTTATTAACCCTGAAACCAACCAGCCCCTTAATCCAAGAAATATGCATCTTTGCATGGACTAGTGCACATTCCACCCATTCCAAGGAATTTGGATAGATAGGTGGCTCATGGTATTTAACAAATATCTCTACAATAACAAGGAGGTACCATTGTATTTTCCCTATAAGTTATGGCTGAAGATTATTGAGGATTAAAATGTCAATTATTTAGACATTTGTAAATTCTAGGGGCCATAGATAGGGTTGCTAGGCTATCTCCCTTGATTTTTCTTACTACAGGAAAATGATTAAGTAGGATAGTAAATGCATACCAGAGGAGTGAGTTAACCTAAAGTGTAAACATAGGAAGGGATCTTGTACTAACCCATTTTCTTTTTGTATATAATGTATTTTTATTCATGAATAGTAACCTTTGAGAGGGTTTAAAGTATAAAGATATTTGTGATCTATATTTTTCAATTGCAAGAATGGAAATTAATGTACACAAATAATTAATCTCTTTTCATAAGGTTTAACAAGGACAAGAAGAATTATATATAGAATATTTTCATTCCGTTGCATTGAATTTAGTAAATATTTCAAATACATATTTTTATGGTGACTATGGATTATGTGATGAAGAAGTATATACAAAATACTTTCATTCCATTGCATTGAATTTAGTAAATATTTCAAATACATATTTTTATGGTGAATTCTAATGACTATGGATTATGTGATTGCATTTGGTTGTATAAAAATGTTGAAGATAGGAAAATTGCATCGTGTAATGGGTGGTTGTCTACTAGAGGAAGATTGACACTTGTTAAATATGTTCTCAAAACCATTCCTATTTATTAGCACTCTATTGCTAACATCTAGTAGGAATGTTGGAGAATATAAGGAAAAATGATTTCATTTCATCTTTGATTGGAAGAATAGAAAAATATAGAATGGCATTAAAAAATTGAAGGATAATTATACAAATTTATTAAATAGTACTAATTATACAAATTTAAATAACTTGTAAAATTTTGCTATTATTGTTTAAATCCAATTTTATTCCATTAGGATGGATCCAAACCCTAACCCCTTACCCCCTCCATGAGACCCATACATAGAAATCAAACATTCATTAGATGAAATAAAAAACCTAATTGATGACCTTAGAAATATTAAAGAGCCATCTCATGTTCCTTTGGCCACTTCACTTGACACCATTTTTTCTTCCATTATACATGCCCCTCACCAATCATTCAATACCTATGAATATAGGACCAATATTAGAGAATAATGCAAAGTGGTATGAGTAAGGAATAGATTAAAGATATGCATATTAACAAAGAAAATATTTTCCAACTATTCATTGACCCTAAAACCAACCAACACTTTAATTTGTGGGGAAGTAGGTCTTCCACTATCACTACCCAGGTTCAAATCCCCAATGAGACTAGGCCCATTATGATAAGGCTAGAAGGATAGGTTCCCCCTCATGAGTGGGACCCCCAAAATGTGGGTATTTCTTCTAACCCTTGAAAATTCATAAGTTATTGGTACATCTGGCTTATGGGATGTTTTTTATACTCTTGGGTAATAGTGGGAGCTAGTTGGTTTGACCCCAGGCCTAGCTCAATTCAATGAGTTACTTACTTGTTTAACTATTTCTATAATAACATACATGCAAGGATATACACCAATGTAATTATCACAATTATGTTCTCAAATGTACTAATAATGATCAACCAATAATCCTAATCAATGTGCTTTTCATAATGCAACATTCTTTTGAAACAATAATACCAAAGCATACAATGTTATCAATAATCGACCATAAGAATTAACATAATCAATTGGTCTTCATTAATTCTCTTATCATTCACAACCCATATATCCCCTCCTAGTGCTCAGATGCTATATCCAATATCCCACCACTCATAGCCCCTAGTTATCCCCCTCTTGGTCCTCAAATGATAACATTCATGATCCCCAATTATCCACATGTTGATGTTAAAATGATCCCACTTGCGATGGAATGGCTCCATTTACTGGGACTAGTCTTTATATGTAATGGATCTTGGGGTGGTGTTAAAACTCATTGCATCGGTAACTACATGAAGCATCAAAAGTCACAATGTTGGTTTGAAGTTCTACTAGAATTTTGATATTTCAAGGGATTTGAAGCCCAAGGTATCTAAAAGGCTCTCTATCCCCAAGTAACACATATAAAGGATAGTTGGTATAAATTTGATGAGAGTATTATTCTATCCTTAGCCTATAATTATATGTCCTAAATAAAATCTCTCATGGGTATGGGATTTCACAAGATACATATAATCATTAGTTCTCCCACCTAAACTATATCAAATCACATGTGCTTGTAGTACATCACATAACCATAAATATTTGTCAACATGAAATAATCATTTATTGAAATATCTTTCCATTTATCAAAAAGAAATGGTAGATGAGAACCTCTTGTTTATGGGACAAGGGACCTCCTCGGAAGTGATTTGACTACTAAATTCTATACAAGTGTTGTGGATTTGAACCTATGACCTCTTAGAAGGAAACACATATTCTTACCCAATGTCTCGAAAATCATAAAGTCTCAAAAAATCATTAAAATAGTAGTTATTGTGTGCATTCGTCAAAACCAGAGTCACTAGATCTTCAAGACAAACATGAAAAACATGAAAGAAAAACTTGGGATCAAACTAGATGCAGTTGTCATAGTAACTACTAATACAGAGGCTGTATCTATCACTGAAGGGTTTGTCCAAGCCACGTCCCAAGTAAGCATAAAAACAAGGGAGATCAAAGGTCTAAATGATGTTATAGAAAAGTTGAAACAAGAGATGAAAGTAAAAGATGAGAAGATGGCTCAGCTTCACAGAAATAATCAAGATTTGCAAGAGAGGGTGAGCAAGATGAAAACCAAGTTAAATTGAAAAAAATTACTA
>JASDQU010316668.1:6017-18154 GCA_032191745.1 Picea mariana | reverse complement strand
GTCATAGTCAGTTCCTTCTTTCTGAGAGAAGCCATGAGCCGCAAATCTAGCTTTGAATTTTTCAACTCTGCCATCTGCTGCATGTCATGGCCCAATTCACATACTGGGACTGCTCCCCCTGAGTCTCATAATATGTTTGCCTCCCTGCATGTGCAACCTGGCTTCCTTTGAACCTGCAAGATCCTTTGACTCGGATCTGGTGTCGTATCTCTTCAAGATGTACTTGATGCCGTACCAAGTTTAATTAAAAAAAAACAAAAACAAAAAAAAACCGAATCAAACTTTTACCAGGTTATGCTTCTGTCACGTGACCTCACTATTCACTAACCAAATATTTTCTTTGGAAAACTGCAGGATACATACAACGGATGACATGCATACCCTTATTGAGCTTCTGTACCAAGGACAATGGCTCAATTACAATCTCAGGATTCCCGACTTAAAAAGGATATCTGTTGGGTTCCAAAAACGAGGGAGAAATACCCCAACTACCAAGATAACTTGTTGGGCTCCTTAACCAGGAAAACAACCCAACCTAAAAAAGACTCAAATGAGAACTTGTTGGACTCTCATACATGGGATAATGGTCCATCATACTGCTGAGTTCCCAAACCAAAAATGACCTAGCTTACATCAACAAGTATATGCTGAGATCACAACTTCCTTGGTCATACAAGTGAGATTCTGACAGTAGGATAATCACAGCTCTTCTTATTGTCTTTAGTAGTCACATACTTATTTCAAATTCAGTGATTAAATGCAGATGATACATACTTGGTCTTACCTTGAACTTGCTTGGGTTGAAGACATACTCTGTACTTTGCAGCCTGCTACCATCTGTAGCTTCCAAAGACATCTTCTACTAAATTGTTCTCAAAACAAAGGTGTATGACAACATGTGCTACCATCTGTAGTTTCCAAAGACATTTTCTACTAAATTGTTCTCAAAACAAAGGTGTATGACAACATGTTGGGCAGTTTACCTTTACCTTATATGCTTCATATAATTCTGCTCTTTCTGAAAAGTTCTCAAACACAAAAACTGGTAAATGGTTCATGCACTGCCTAGCCTGTAATGTCTTTCCAACACCCCTGTGTACAGATCTAATCTTGGGTATGCGTCACACATTAATTGTATGCCAGTGATGAGATGGAAATACTCTGGCTCTCTCTTCATTTTGTTCTCTGATAGCAATGTGCAAATAAACACAGGCAACCTAAATAAAACGCCCCTTCAAAGAAAAAAAATGTTCCAAATTTATTACGCACACCAGCATTATCTTTGCTCCTTGATGATTGCAGTTTACGCAATCATCAAGGCGCAAAGATACGAAACAGTAATACAAATATAGCAAAAGATAGGAAACAGTAATATCTTTTCAAATCTGTGCACTAATACAAATATAGATCAGCACTTAAAACATTTAACTGAAGCAGATTAAACATAGAAAGTTAGATCTGAGCATATGAAAACAAATCTTCTGAATGCAGATTTCAAACAAAGCAAATCTATACTTGCCTCTAGCCAATGAAGGATGTACCTGTCACATGTAGGTGTTGTCCCCTTTAATATGCTTAGAAATTAGCTTAAAGTCATGGATCAAACTCAAGGGTTATGATCATCTATCATGATATTAGGTAGACTGTTTTGCCAAGGAGGACCACATACAGAGCTGATGCAAACACCCACAACAAACTGTCCGAATCTGAACTGTAGTACACTACAACAACAAAACCCTTCAAGCCAAAGAAGGTACCAGCAAAATAGAGACAACAAATAGAAGCCCTTCAAGAGGGAATGCACCGGAAAATAAAGGAGGAGGAGCAAAGATTGCCTAGAAGGCAGTGGTACCCTATACACAGTGGCAACAAGGAGATGGGAGGCCACCGTACCCTCACAACAACCAGCAGCAAACAAATGAAGGGGCAATGGCACACACAACAGTACTAGGAGAGTCCACGACTCCAACACCCAACCAAGGAGAAGTCCGCGGCATGCACAGGAAGGTCCACGGCAGTCAAGGGAAGACCCACAGCAGTCAAGGAGATGTTCACGGCATGCACATACAGCCAAGGAGAGGACTGTAGTATCTCCTAAACAATCAAACAAAAAAACTGAACTGAAGCTCCCAGCCTAGTGTCCAAATAAAACCTCAAATCTGAAATAGAATATTCACAAGAGAAGCCGTACCACAACCAAGAAAAACAAACTGAGGTAGCCACAGCAAAATCAGACTAGGAAGAATGAGGAGAGTGTGTAAGAATGAGAGAGGGGTAGGCTCTTATTTATAGCTTAGGTGGGTAGGTCAGGGTAATTTCTTACCATAGTTTCACCAACAGAGTTTTACCTATCAATATTTCATCTGTTGATATTTCAAATACTTCTATGTAGTCTGATGATGCATATTCCATATCCTGTCTTTCCAAAGTATGTGGAAACTTGAAACACAAACGTTCTTAATTTCTTAGCCCTTTTTTTTGGTTTAAACTTCAAGTAACGAAGTTCACCCTTTTAAGCTTAGAATGGTCAGCCTTCAGCATTTTATTTCTGAGATAATATAGCACGTCCTTTGCTTTACAGCCTACGAAAACGTTCTGTTCCCAACTTCCCATATGCAAAAGTAAATTCCCACAAATACTGTGTCAAAAGAGATTACATTCGTAATTCTTATGGGTATTGTTTTCTTCTGCCACAGGGAGAAAGTCATGGCTGTACCTACAAAACAAAAGAAAAGGGAAGCTAGGAGGGAAGCAAAAGCTGAAATAGCAGCTGTTTTAGATAGAGTATGGTATCTTGATTCCCTGTTTCTCTTCTGCATATCTCTTCATTCTTCTTTTTGATGGGAATCAAGTGATGACTTTTGTATCTTGTTCAGGCCATAGAGAAAGAATTGTTGGAGAGGTTGCAAAGTGGTACTTATGGTGACATATACAATTTCCCAGTGAAAGAATATGAGAAAGTCCTAGAAATGGAGGAAATGCAGGCTGCCAGTGAGGAAGAAGATAATGGCGAGGAGGTTTGTAACATCTTTTTTGTTTAATGATTTGTTAGATGATGGTACAGTAATAAGCTTATGCCTTTGAATAATAGTCTTCTGTCCTGCTCGATCATGTCATGATTATTTTAGCTTCTTTGTCACCCATAAGTTTTATTCTAATGTATTGTTTCACATTCTAATTTTCTTTCAAACATTTGTCTATTTTGCTTTCTTTTTGTAGGAGCTGGAGCCTGAAGTAGAGTTTGTGGAAGGCTATGAAATGGAAGAAGAAGATGACATTGAAGATTTCACTGTTGGTGGTATTGATGATACTGATCTATTGGATGCAGATGAAGGTAGAAACATTTCAGACAAATAAGCAGAATCATATTCCACTGGATCCATTTTTGCTTCCAATGAAATGTTGAGGAAAATAAAATCTTGGTCCCGGTTATACAAGTTTGGCAAACCGGTTATCACAGTAAATTTAAATATCTTTGAATTGCAATAATGAGGATAAATTCAAAGTTTGCATACTGCAAACTACATGTTTTATCCATTCTTTTCACTATGTTTATTGGAACTGTTTTTCTTTTATATTGCACAGATGACACTGATGAAGGTTCTGAAGAAATGGATATGGATGGGCGTGTCGGGACAAAGAAGTCACGTACAGATTCAGGGTCTGCTCCACAAAAGCTTGACACAGATAACATCAGAACAAAGTTGAAGAGGAAAACGAGACCTCATGTGGAGGTAAACTGCAAATGTCATTTGATTAATTATTGAAAATAAATAAGAAATATGCTAATTATATCTAGATTTCATCTATATAAGAGAAGATAAGATAATATAATTTTATCAATGTCTGACTGATGACCACAAAAGTAAGTCAAAGGGACTGCTGAGTACAATGATGTCATTACAAAGCATGAGTACCAAAGAGTATCCTATAAAAAGCAAGACGCAGAAAGTAAAATAGTGTAAGGTAGAATAGAGAGTGAAAGCCAAGCTGAGGCATGAACAACCCTAGACTCCAAGTCCAAAAGCCCGCTTAGGGGTGGAGAAGTATAGGAGGAGAAGATCCATAAATAAGAAGAACCAAACATAGTGAGGTAGGTCTGTCATGGAATAAACTCATCTTCCATAACATCTGAGGCTGATTGAAGAAAGCTCGGTATAGTATGATGTCCAGAGGGAGAACTGGCGGGATGTTTGGATCATCGACTGCATTGCTGTTTGGAGGAGGTAGTTCGCCGCTGATGCTTGGGGGATCTCGCCCGTCTTCTCTAGAGGGATCTGATCTGGTCATGTTGTTGAAATCTCRTGGKATAGGGGAAGGCCCCACGGGTCCGTACTGATCTGGAGTTTGGAACTGTGCTGATATCAGTTTGTCACTTAGTGCCGCTTCCCAAGGGTAGCACCGTGAAGAAGGAAGTGATCTGCTGTTGGGTTCAGTCTGATCTTGTAGGAGGTCAAAGAAAATGGGCTCGGAGCCTGAGGGTCTCATGCATGTATAAGACCAAGCATCTTTGGTCGGAATATCTGAAGAAGCCAGTGAGGGTTTGAGTCCCCCTGAATACGCAATCGAACCTCCCCCTTATCTCATAGTAGATGGGGAAGCAAAAGATAAAGTGCTCCTCAGTCTTGATCTCATGTAGATGGCATAGCTAGCAGATCCTGTCTGATCGATGAATTTGGTGGTTGGTCTCTACTTGAAGTCTATGGGAACCCACTTTGAACTGGCCTAGGGGAATGCAAAGAGCGCACATCCAATGGCAAAGTGTATACTGTGGTCGAACAATGAGCCAGTCTCTAAGCTCCAAAAAGTGCTCAACGTAGAAGGCAATTTTTGGGCGTAACCCAACCTGAGGGTTAACCCAAGTGATCTGGATAAACTGCCTGTAAATGTCATCCCTGATGATCCTGTTCAACTCTTGTTTGGTAGGTAGGAGGTGGCCAAGTGCATCCAAGGAATATCTGGATGGATGGAGATGGTCCATTTGAATGCCCATGAACTCTAAAAGATTTGAAACCTTGGCGAACCAACCTTGAACCCGACCCAAAGGGATAGAGAGGTCAATGGTCTCTGAAGAATAATAGGCCAAGTACGGGTACTGTTCTCGCTCCTTCACTGAGTCAACGATGCTTTGGATGCAATGTAGAAAAGAGACTAGTTTGAACATTATCTCAAGTCAGAAGGGTCAGGCCCCAAACTTTGCTAGGATGATGTGCTGAGGGACTGTTTTCTTGCATCTAATGATGCATCGAAGGAGAATGGTCTGAACTCTCTCAGTTGAAGCCTAATCAAACTCAAGTAAAGAGGGTCCCCAAATCTTTGAGCCATAGAGAGTAGTGGGTTGGATAAGGGAGTCCATGAGGGACATCTTGGATGAGATGTCTTGAAAATGGTGTCGGAAGCACTGTCTCTCGAGGAGGGCTAAGGATCCATAGCCCTTATTGATCCGAGGCTGGAGGGCCAATAAAAAACTGAAGCAAGGTCCTGAGAATTGCACCCCCAAGTATGTGTAGGTGTTGGTGATCTCGATCTCCTCCCCTCTGAAGAAGAAATGAAGGTCCAAGGTCTTCTTCAACCCATTGAAGATTATAACCTTAGTTTTACCCAAGTTGATCGTCAACTGCCGAAGGTCGTAGAAGAGAGCTAAGGCATCCAAGTGTCTCTGTAACCTATGTGGAGATGTTGCTAGGAGGCCCACGTCATCAACAAAGAACAAGATGGATATCAAAACCTAGTGGAGGAGGCACCCGTCACTGTCTTGGATATGCTCGTGAAAAAAGGCCTCCAACTCAACAATGTAAATCCCAAACAAGGTGGGGGACAGGGGGAAACTCTGTTTAACCCCAATGGTACTCCCAATGAAATCAGACATCCCGTGAACTTTGCAGAGACGACCAAGGACTAACTCACATAGGTGCATGATGGCAGTGAGTAGGGTATGGGAAATGCCAATGTCTTCGACCCTCTAGAAAAGGGCTTCTCTTAGGATAGAGTCAAAAGCTTTCCGAAAATCTACAAAGCAACAATAGACTTTCGAAGAACGATGTCGTGCCTCCTCAATGATGGCTCGAAGGGTAAAGAAGTGATCAATGGTCTGATGATCATGTCAAAATTCTTCCTGTCCCCTAGCTTTTAGGGATCTCTTATCATGCTCCTTAGAGAGCTTCATATGGAGAATCACAACATAGAGCTTCGAGAACATGTGGCTAACCATGATCGTCTTGTAGTTGTTGGGATTTGAATTGGGGCCCGATTTGTGTATCAGATGAATGATGTGAAGTGACCATGTCAATGGAAAACCTGTACGGACCACATGGTTGAAGAGATCAGCCAAGTATGGAACCGGAGCACAAAGACCGTGCTTAAAAAACTCTGCCTAGAAACCCTCTTCGTCTGTTGATTTGTTGTTGCTCATCACCAAAACAACCTCACTAATGTCATTGTCTGAGAATAGGAAGCATGAAGAAGGTGGAGGTAACCTGCATTTGGGGTTGCCCAAGAATATAATAGAGAGTGGATATGCGAGAGAATAGGGATCCAAGGTTGAGGTCGAATGGGAGGGGAAAGTGGCGAGGGAGGATGGTGTGCTAGAAATGTTTGGGGGATTGAGTAAGGGAAGTACATAAGTCATGTATCTTCTGAGAAATGAAGAGGCGTTTCTTGTGGCARAGGAGACGATGATAGGAAGCTCTGATTATTGAAGCACATAGTGCATAGTCTGTTGTTAGTGTATATTTGGTTGACATAATCCCTTTACTGTGCTTTTTCTTCCTTCAATGTCTCATCATTGTTCTAGCCTCCCCTAAATCTAYGGGATTCTCTACAATGAGTGAGTAAGGGAAGTACATAAGTCCTCTCTCTTCTAAACAATGAGGCATTTCTTGTGGCAGAGGAGATGATGGTAGGAAGCTCTGATCATTGAAGCACATAGTGTAGTTTGTTGTCAATGTATATTTGGCCAAGATAATCCCTTTACTGTGCTTTTTCTTCCTTCAATGTCTCATCATTGTTCTAGACTCTCGCAGATCTATTGGATTCTCTGCAATGAAGCCAATAGAATCTCTCTGGTTATTGCCTGCCAAGGGTAAGAAGTACTTTAGTATTTGCACACTCAAACTTGTTTCTTGTGTTGCTTGTTCTTCTTCCTTACAACATGTTAAGAAATATCTGTCCTCCTTTGTTTATATTATAATGGTTTACTATCCAATCCGGAATGAAATCTGATAACATTTATCGAGATTGTGCCTATAGTTGTTTTTTGATTGTGGATGATGGAGCTTTTGGGTACTCGAAAGGTACATTTTTCAAATGTGTTATGCTTAAATATGAAAATTAAGAAATATTTAACAGAGAATAATTGAAAACATGATCTTTTATTAATCCAAACTATGTAAGTATAAAAAAGTAGAGATAGGGATGCACATGCCCAACTAAAAGTGCAAGTGGGTGTCCATTTAGTCGTAAAGATCTTTGTGGGATACCTGTGCATTTTATAGATGGGGAAGAACCCTCAGGGATTGAATGGTAGTGTATTGTATGATGACTGAATACCCTACAAATGGAAGGGAGTGGGTATTTATACCTAAATGAGAGGTTTCTTTAGGAAAAAATGGGGGGTGAAAGTTGAAACATGGAAAAAATATTGCCTTCCCCTCAATTAAGGCTTGAATACCACTTAAACGAAGGCTTCGATTAGGTTACCTCAACTATAGGCTATTTAAAGGTATTTAAGGTAGAATAAATCCTTATTTAGTGCAACGCCTTATATTTAAGGCCTATTAACATATTAAACCTCATCTGACATATCTAATGAACTTAGGATCCTACAAATGACCTAACTAGGCATTGGAGGCGTACTTGGGCCTTTGGTCCCCACATGTTATCCCTTATGCACTTTGTCCTCAAAGTGTCATCAGTTGTTGGTATTGTTGGGTCTTTGGTCTTCCATGTTTCTTCTTTTGTCCATGTCTATGCTCTTTGTTGTTCCCGTTTCAACCATACTTTGCTCTTCGTTTATTCCATGTGCCTCTTGGACTAAGCTACATGAAACTTGGAAACGATTATAGTTTCTAAAACGGGGATGATGTAGAAACGTGACCCCCCTCCTCAAAATCTTAGGAAATCTCATTTATATATTGAGTCTCATATAGCCTTGCGTTATACAATGTCCAAAATTGGCCTTAAAGATTATTGGGCTATAAATGCTAAGATATAAAATTCACTAAGTTCTTAAAAACCGGAGACACTAAACTTAGTGTTATACATTAGGAGTTTCTAACTTAGGGATAAATTCTAGTGAAAATACCCAAAAAGTTCTTCTAGTCGAAACCACCAGCTTTATTATGAATGTTACTACACCTAGGGGCTGGTTTCTTCCAAAATATGTAGCTTGTTGTCCTCATATGTAGAGCATGGTGGTAGTTATGTAGGTCGTAGTACTTGTGTTCATAAATGAATGAAAGATGCCAAAAATGATTGAAAATAACTAACTTGCAGGGTATTTTTTGTGTCATTAAAAATTGTAATTTATTTTATTTCTTGTTATTATTCTTTCTTTTTATCGATAAAGTGGTAATAAGGGATTAGGGGGACTGGAAACACAACTTTCTAGGTTGGAAATGACCAATACGTGCCTTGAAAATGTTTTTAGGAGTTTTTGAGGTGTTTCTAAGGTGTTTTGGTTTTTGAAACATTTCTAATGGTGAGATATTGGTGGGGTAGGAGTTTCCTACTTCTTAGCTGATCCCAGGTGGATATCGATGGCCACCCACCTATTCCATTGGCTCAAAGAATAGTTTTCATTTTGTCAGTTTTTCCTAGTTTTTTCGGGTCCTAAACTTCTGGGGTTGTTTTGAGGCCCTAAACAACATTTTTTGGGCGTGGCAGAGTTACACTATAGGCTTTAGCCAAAGTGTGACAAGGCTTTAGCTAGAGTGTGACGACAACATGTGTAGTGCTTGGATAGTTCTTTCCAACGAGCTATCGTGTGCCTAAAACAAAAATTATATCCAAAAGTTATGACCTCGGGAAGTTGATGTACCAACTTATCCCATCGGGGCCCAAATGACTTTTGGCGCTTCATCTCCTAGGGTTAGATTTTTGGATGTTTAGGGTTTTCTCATTTATGCTTTATGTTAAAAAGGCCTTTGGAGCCTCATTGTAACCATCTTCTTGCGAATGCGCATAGCTGTCACATCTCTTCTCAGAGATAAGCTGCCACCATTTGAGCAAGTTTGTTTCAATTTACATTTTTACAGTTTCAGTATATTCTCTTTATTAATAGAAGTCAAGTTTTATTATATCTCTGTGTATTTCTTTGCTATACATATGTATTTCATTTCGTTCCATTTATAAATCCGGATCAGTGGTATCAGAGCGGTCTGCTCTTTATTTGTTTCTCTGTGCATGTCTCCAATGAGGTTAGGGTACAAGGAGTTGGGACTCGAAGTGGTTGAGCCCTTGCAAGACTGTCCCCTCCGATCAYGACGACCTCCCATGGCGGAAGAAAAGAGAGATGATGGAGTAGGAGATCCTTTTAAACTGTTGCTCGAGGAAGCCCTCGCRTGACAAAGGAACGAGATGATGGATAACTTTGCACAAATCCTTTGACGACTGCCAATAGGCGATGCATCTTCATCAAGCGGCCACGTCGCCCCCTTCAAGGTACAAGTCAATTTTGATATCCCCTTATTTGAAGGCCAGATAGATGYAAATGCTGTGATAAATGGTTGAATCTGCTAAAAGGGTATTTTTCGGTCCATAATTTTTTCCAATAGAGAAAAGATTACCTTTGCGCTCCTTAAGGCTGTCCCCCATGTCAAGGATTGGTGGGAGACTTACTGTGAGCAAAGGGCCATTGAGGAATCTGCAATATTTGTAGTCTCCCCCACTTAGGATTCTTTCAGGGATGCTATAAAGGAACAATACTACCGTGTTGGAAGCTACGATGACTAGTATACGAGATGGACCACACTGCGACAGGAAAGGGACCAGACAATACCAGATTTCACAAATATCTTCCATACCTTGTGCACCAAGCTGGGTATCAAGGACTCAGAACGACATCTGTTGCTCAAGTACTGCGATTGTCTGCATAGATACATCCAAACATAAATGGAGATTTTGGACATCTCGTCATTGGGTGTGACATGTCGATATGCTGTCAAAATCGAGCGGAAGTTTAAACAAAAGAAGTGAGAGTTTGGATCTCCAAATTCCTTACAGCAGAAGCAGGGCAAAGGCGACCCCAACCCACATAACAAAGGACAGAGCAAGAATGGACCCCCTTAGGACAACCAGTCCAAGCCGCAAACAAAGAAGGGTAATGAGAAGACGAAGAAAGAAACTAGGAAGTGGTGTGAATTCCATAAAATCCCCAGGCATAACACCGATGAATGTTGCTCGAAGTAGTCGTTAATGGCTAACTTGAAAGCCTCAGAGTCAAAGGCAGGTTCTAACTCTGAATCAAATCCAGACAAAGGGAAGTAGATCATTGATGCAGAACCCAATGCCACTGTCACTACTACAAGGGTCCAGCCAAGTGAACTAGAGGAACCAGAGGGACGTGAACGCCTTTTTCACTCGCAGATGTGGGTGAAGGGTGCTCCACTGCATTTCATTGTCGATAGCGGAAGTCAAAAGAACATGATCTTAGCAGAGGTCGTCAAGTGATTGAACCTGCCGACGACACCACACCCGCAACCCTACACCATCGGGTGGTTCCGCCAAGGAAGAGACCTTCGCATCAACCAACAATGTCGTCTTCCCTACGACATCAACCCCTTCAAGGATGAGGTATTGTGTGATATTGCCCCCCTTGAAGTTTGTCATGTTCTTTTAGGCCAACCATATTTGTGGAAACGACATGCTATATATGAGTCTAGACCTCGTGTTATTATTACTTTGGGTAGACAATTGTACAGGATACCAGAGGTAGCTCCACCTACCACTATTTCTTTGATCTCTGCTAAGTGCAAGAAGGTCATTTCCCAGACCAGGGAATTTGTCTTCTTCATGATTCGCTCTCAAAGTGAATAGAAGGTCGCAGCCACATCCATGGCCTCTGCACAAGGTCTCTCCACACAGCAGAAGCAAGTGGACAAGATCGTGGAAGAATACAAATACATCTCCCCCTCACCCATCTGGGTGTCACAACGCTGTCAGGTCAAGCATTCAATCGATCTAACCCTCGATGCACCTCTACCCAATGGGCCAGTCTATTGCTGCTCTCTGATGGAAAATGAGGAAATTAAGTGACAGATCCAAGAACTGCTTGAAAAGGGGCACATCCGACCCAACTCGTCAACCTGAGGGAGCCCAATTGTACTCGTACATAAGAAAGATGGGACCTAGCAACTCTGCATTGATTATAGGGCCCTAAACAAAATCACAGTCAGGAATYGACACTCAATTCCTTGAATTGACAACCTTCTTGACCAACTAAAGGGAGCCAAGTTTTTCAACAAGATTGACCTGAAGTTTGGCTACCACCAGGTCCCAATAGAACAAACCGATGTATGGAAGACTACTTTCAAGTCCAAAGAAAGTCTTTTTGAATGGCTAGTCATGTCCTTTGGTTTGACAAATGCTCCAACAACTTTCATGAGATTGATGGACGATATATTGCGACCCTTCACCGATTCCTTTGTGGTGGTATATCTGGATGACATCCTCATCTTCAACAAGAATTGGGCAGAATACTTGCAATGTATTCAACATGTCCTTCACACTCTATGACAACACAGGCTATATGCTAACTTGGAAAAATGCTCCTTCGGCGTGAACAAGGTTCAATACCTAGGCTACATTGTTGATGAACATGGTGTGCATGTGGATCCAGCCAAGATCTTAGTCATTCGTGACTCGTCAGCCCCAACCACACTAATCGAGCTTCAATGTTTCTTAGGACTTGTCAACTTCTATCGTAGGTTCATGTTGGGATTCTCTCATATTGCATGGGCCCTCAGCCAAGTGACCAAGGGTGGTGGCAAGGAAAAGTTTGTGTGGGGGAAATTACAACAACAAACATTCGATGATTTGAAACATCGCTTGTGCTCAGCTCCAATACTCTCCTTACCCAATTTGCAACAACCTTTTGAGATTGAGACCGATGCTTTAGACTATGCCGTGGGTGCAGTCCT
>JASDQU010316666.1:0-13322 GCA_032191745.1 Picea mariana | reverse complement strand
CTGAGCAAAACTTTTGCAACTTAACTCCAGAATGAGGTATACTTATGTATTTTTCCAAATTATTTTGCTCAGTTAATAAAAAGGCCTACCCATTTGAGAGAAGGACTCGGAGATGTAGTCCACCAGGGATGAACTTCGTTATCAAGTTTTTGTCTTCATATCTGATGCTTATGCCTCTTTATCATTGAGATTTCCTTCTTTATGGTGCATTTCATTTTATGCTCATTTAATACAATTCTTTAATAAGTCACATTGATGAAAAGATCCTGGATCAGCGCCAATTATGAGAATTGCATATCCTAATGAGGATCTTATGGTTTGCACAGATGCATGCAAAGAAGGACATGGTGGATTCCTCAGTCATAATGGTTTTGTGATATTTTTTTAATCTAGAATATTGAAAGAGCATGAAAGGATCTACGCCACTCATGATTTGGAGTTGGAAGCCATAGTGCATGCCTTGAAGAAGTGGAGACACTATCTCATGGGAAAAATATTTGAGTTGAGTATAGACCATAATGGTATGAAATGTTTGTTTGATCATCCAAATTTAAATGCCAGGAAGAGAAAATGGTTGGAATTCCTATTCGAGTATGACTTTGATATCAAGAACATCAAAGAAAAAGAGAACAAAGTGGTTGATGCACTCAGCAAGAGAGTACATGAACTGCATACTACAGCCATTAGCATGTATGAAAATGAGCTTAAAGGCATAATTTCTGAGGCTACAAAAGCATATTTGCAGTACATGGAGTTGATAACAAAACTACAACAAGGTAAAATGTAGCAGAAGGTTGAATATTATAAATTGGAAAATGATGAAATTCTCTTGTATAGAAACATAATGTATGTACCCAATTCTCATGAATTGAGGAGTATGATCTTGAAAGAGATGCATAATGTACCTTATACTGGACACCCAGGATATCAGAAAATAGTAGCAGTAGTCAAAAACCAATATTATTGGCCAGGCATGAAGAAGGAGATTGTTGAGTACATTGCTAAATGTCTAGAGTGTCAAAAGGTCAAGGCTAAGAATAGACACCCAGCTGGGTTGTTGCATCCATTACCCTTTCCTGATTGGAAGTGGGAAGTGGTGACAATGGATTTCATCACCAAATTTCCCAGAACAAGTAAGAAGAATGATTTTATCATGGTGGTGGTGGAAAAGCTTACTAAAGTTGTCCATTTCATTCCAATGAAGATTACTCACAAGGAAAACCATGTTGTTGATATTTATATGAAGGAAGTAGCACACTTTCATGGCATACCCAAGACAATTGTGTCTAACAGAGACCCAAATTTTACCTCAAATTTCTGGAGGGGATTATTCAAAGGGTTTGAAACAAATGTGAACTTTAGTACATCTTATCATCCCAAGTCTGATGGAAAAAAAGAAAGGGTGAACCAAGTAATAGAAGATATTCTAATAATTTACGTGATGGAAAACCCATCTAAATGGGAAGACTATCTACACTTGGTAGAATTTTACTACAATAATGGGCACCAAGCATCTCTAAAGATGAACTAGTTTGAGGCACTTTATGGCAGAAAGTACAACACACCAATAAGCTAGGACAACCCAGCTGATAGAGCAGTAGTTGGGCCAGAGTTTCTCAGGGAAATGGAAGAGAAGATGTCGAATATAAAGAAGAATTTAAAGGATTCTCAAGAAAGGAATAAAATATATGTTGATAAGGGCAGAATTCATAGAGAATTATGTGTTGGTGATCATGTGTTTCTGAACGTGAAGGCCAATAAAAGTTTCGTGAAGTTGGGAAATTGTTCCAAGTTGGAAGCTAGATATTGTGGGCCGTTTGAAATCTTAGAGAGGATTGGACCAATAGATTATATTCTTACATTACCTGCATTTATGACCATTCATAATGTATTTCATGTACCATTTCTTAATAAATATATACCTAATGCTAATCATGTTATTGATTGGAATGTGATTCAGGTGGAGCAAGAGGGCTCTTTCCAAGAGTATTTGGTATGCATTCTGGACCGGAAAATCAAACAACTCCAGAATCAATCCATAGAGCTTGTAAAGTTATAATGGACCTGGTATGGTCCTGAGGGCGCAACTTGGGAACACGAATATGCAATGCTGAAATAATACCCACATCTTTTTGAATATTTTAAAAATATTGATGATGTTATGTAAATGATTTGCATGGAGGATAGTGCAAAAATAAGGGGAGGGGATTGTAACAACCCAAGGTTGAGCCCCTCTAAATTGTAATTATGTTTATAGACTAGTGAGCCAAGTGTTTATAAGCTAGGAAGCTTATGTCTTATTGGGACAGAGAGCCTAGATGATAAGGCTAGTGAGGCTATTTTTGTATATGTAATTATGCATATCATTAATATAAATACATCGTTGCGTGTAGACCGACCACAAAGAAATATTTTTGGGGGACTAAACTCCACTAGGAAGGGAAAGGGAAGGGGCTAAGAGACTAGGGGAAAATGGCTAATATTGAGGGCTTAACCCCAAGAGAATATCATATTATTATTTCTTAAGGAATAAGGTAAGGATAATTATTTTATCCTAAGTTCTTTTGGGAAGGTGAATGAATCCCAAGTTGTGAGAAAATGAGCTCCTGGAGAGCCATGTGTCATCTAGGACGCATGCAAATATAGGTGGGGAATTATTTTGTTTTGGAAAAAAAAAAAAAAATCCCTCATGCACCGAGCATGGATGGAAGGAGCATTCTCCTCCATCATTGAACCTCCTCCATCATGGAACATATGCCATCATGAACCTATGTAATTGGCACGCACTTGTACTTGCTTGATTTGTACCCTGCCTTAATGGTTTTTGTATCTTTCATCACCTGTGCCATACCCAAACTCTATTGTTTCCATTTCCCTTACCCATTTGACTCAGGAGCTATATAGAAGAAGCAAGTTGTTAGACTTGTGGATTGAAGAAGCAGGTTTTCAGGCCTGTGAGCAACTCTCTCCAAGTGAGAGAGGTTGTTGTGAAAGTGATTTCTCCTAGAGGGAGCCTAGAAACAACTATAGTGCTCTAAGAATTCTTTTCCAGCCTGTTGCTAATGACATGGAAAGGAAGTTGAGAAATCAATGGATTGTTGAATAGTGAAGGTGCACACTTCCTATGGTGGGACAGGCATGTGGAGAATGAGAGGTTGTGATATGTGTGTGTAATTTGGCTCCTGGTAGGGAATCCTTCATGTTGTATTGTGTAGCATCCCATTGCCTTAGCCTAGCCTAGGAATTTGTTTTCCCAGGTGGATTTTAGTCCCAACTCAAGAGTGACCCACTACTAAGAGCTTGGAGAAGCGTGGTGTAAGGCTGGGAGGTTTTTGGAAGGTATTCACACAGTCGGTGGACATCAATTAAAATATAAGTATCAATTGTGTTAATGTCACATGCTGTGTTTATGTACATGTTTTATATTTATGAGTTTATCCTGTATATGATGTATGTATAGGCTTTACTGTTATTTCCGCATTAAGTTGTGTATTAGCATAATTTCATCGTCTATTTAAAATTGTATATGTATGATGTTCCACATGAGTCTTTGATTCATATATCCTAGTGGCTTAAGGTTGGGGTGTACTACCCAATCGGTATTAGAGCTTGAACGCAACATAATTGTGGTAGTGTTCCTTGACATGGGTGGTCGGAGGATGCTTCATTGTTAAATCAAAGAATCCATTAATAATCATGATCCAAGAGAGTAAAATGAAAGCATGTGAAGCAATCAAAATTATAAAACAACTTTGGAAACAAAGTGAAGGAATAAAAAAATATTTGAGAGGGGCACCAAGGGGCTTATGAAATCTCTAGAATACTCAAGAAGTATGTCTTTTTTTTTCTTTCCAAACATAGCATTGGATCTTGAAAAAGTTTAGATCTATCCAAAATGATAATATGATCATGGTTTTTAATATTTACATACCGGTAAACTATATAGATAAAGTTAATTGTTGGATATCCTTAATGAATCTTATGGTTTCAAAATTTTCTACGGATTGTATCATTGTTGGGGACTTTAATGTCATTATACATAGCTCAAAAAAATGGGAGGAAGCTTCAAAAAAGATCCTTTCTGGGATAAAATAGAGGAATTTATAGGGGCTTGGGATCTGTTGGTTGTCAAACCTATAAATGGAAATATAATTGGAGTATCAAAATATCAGTTCCTAGCCACATCGCACCTCGGCTTGATCAATTCTTGATCCACGCCAATTTTCTAATCCAAGATCATAATCTTAAATCCAAGATCCTTCCCTCTATTGTCTTGGATCACAAGCCAATTTCTCTTCATCTATAGAAGGTCCTTGATTATGGTCCTTTTCCATTCATATTTAACCCACTTTGGCTCAACTCTTAGGAAGTGGTGGATATAATTCGAAAAGTGTGGGGAACTTGGATACCTGGCACTTTTTTGTACATATGGAAGAAAAAACTCAAACTTGTCAAAATATCCTTAAAACATTGGGCCAAATATTCTTATTCGTCACCCTCTATAGAAAAAGAGAAGAATCGTTCTAAGATAGAAGAATTACAAATGAAAATGGAAAGTAAAGATGTCAAAATGCAAATTTAGGAGGAAATATTATTAAAAAACTAGTTCCATAGAGTTATGAGGCAAGAGGAAGAGATTTGGTGTCTCCAATTATGGATCCTTTGGCTCAAAGAAGGAGACATAATACTAGTTTTTTCCACAAACATGCATAGGCTCATTTATATTGTAACAATGTGAAAGAAATGTTTTTGGAGGACGACACCAAAATCACAGATTTTGAAGCCATTAAGGAGGAAGCCAGACAACATTATGTCAACATTTACACACAACAAAATGGAATTGAGCCAACAAATGTAGATATGATGTTGGAACACATACCAAAAATAATCTCAATTGAAGATAATCTCTAGTTGGTTACGCCCATTATGGAAGCATAAATCAGTTTTACAATATGGAATTTAGAGATAAACAAAGCCCAAGGCATGACGGTTTCTCCATATCCTTTTATAGACACTTTTGGGACCTTATTAAGTATGATTTAAAGAGAATGTTACAATATTCTCATAGTTCCTATAAATTATGTGGGAACACAAGTCCCTCATTTCTGGATTTGATCCCCAAAGAAGAAAACCCCTCCTCATTTTCTAGATTCAGGCCCATCTCTCTATATAATTCCTCATACAAATTTTTGACTAAGATTATTATTGATAGTCTTAAGAAAAAAATTCCCAAAATTATTTCTACAAATCAAGGTGGTTTATGCATGATAGACAGATCATTGACAATATTGTTCTAGTGCAGGAAGCTATAAGTTATAGTCTTGTGACAAAATAAGAAGGTATGATAATCAATATAGATATTTCAAACACCTTCAGTTGCATTAGGAAATCATTTCTCCTCAAGGTTTTGTGTAGGTTTGGTTTTTTCTTTTCCTTCATTTGTTGGATTTATTCTTATATAAGTTTTCCATCGATAGCTCCAATAATTAATTGTCACCCCACAATTTTATTTCAAAGTAGTAGAGGACTCTGACAAAGTTGCTCCTTGTCCCCCTTATTATTCTTAATTATGGAAAAATTACTTAGCCGTAAATTGGAATTTGAAAGGGTCATTGGGAACCTACCTAGAATCCATATCATTAGAGGAATTAAAAGTGTCAATCACTCACAATTCTTCAATGACACATTTCTTGTGGGTGGAGCCTCCATTACCATTTCCACTAGATTTAACCAGGGTATGAATTATATTTTGGGTGCATAGGGAGGAGTAGTTAATCAATGGAACTATAAAATTTTTGGTTCGAATACTAGACCAAAAGTGATGCACTCAATATCCAAACATTTTCAGTTCACTCTTGTATAGAATTGGTTTTTGTTTCTCTATCTTGGGAGTCCCATTTCTATGAAAAATACAACCTCACAGGATTCGAATTGTATTGTTGAGAAAATTCAGAATAAGTTTGTGCAATGGGGCTCTCAATGAATCAACCATATTGGAAGGTTCATTCTCATCAAAGATGTCCTATCAGCTCTAACTCTCTTTCAATTCTCATCTTTTTTGTTCCCTCATCTAACCATGAATCAAATCTCTATGGACGTTCAAAAATTTCTATGGAAAGGGAGTAGATCCAATGATAAAAAATACCATCTCATTAATTGGAAAATGTTAAAGAATCCTATGGATAGAGGTGTATTGGGAATCTCAGACCCCGCAATGATGAATGTGGCTATGGGAGAAAAACTTTTGTGGAGGATGATCTCTGGCAATCCAACTTGGTGTAAAAAGGAACTATAGATAAAGTACTTTAAAGGAACAAGGAAAATTTGTTTAGAATATCATATCAAGGAAATTAAGCGTTCCCCAATCCTCAATATTATCAAGGAAATAATTCATGTAATCCAAGAAAAACTAACATGGGTTCCTGAAAGTGGGAAATCGACAAATATTTGGAAAGATAGCATTCTAGGAAAGGATAAATTGTCTTCCCCAAAGGAATTTTTTCCACTACAAATTTGGCTAAGGGAACAAGAGACCCATACCCTTTATGATATCTCCAAATGGGAGGAGAAGTTTGGAAATTAGATGGGATGGATATTTGGGTCACTCCCAATGCATATTCTCCCTCTTGCCCACTCTTTAATTATAGCACTATCAGGATGTGCTCCGTTGAATAAATTCAAGAAAGACACAAGGGGGTGGGGAAAGAAATGTTCATTATAAGAGATGAATATCATTTTCTATTGGAAACAACCAACTTGCACCAATGGTCAACACAATCGAAGAAAATATGGCACAAAAATGGCCTGCTAAAGATCAACCTCTTTTGTTGTATCTTGGTTAACGAGAAAATTATCACTACAGACAATATTAAGAAGAGAGGCATAGTGGGCCCAAATTGATGTGCCTTATGCACCAAGATAGAGGAAACAATTCAATACTTGTTCCTTGACTGTAGCTATTATAAATAAGCAGAATGTAGCTATGCTAAAGAAACTTGGCCGTGTGATTTGGTAGGCTTATATCCTACATCTAGATGGACACAATCCTATGAGGAATTTTTTACTCAATGGTGTCTTTTGTACAGAGGGAGTTGTAATCAAAAGAAAATTCTCAAGCAATTTTGGGAAGCACTGCCAAATTATTTTTGGTGGAAATTTTGGCTTGCATGGAACAAGCTAATTTTCAATAAAGAGAGACACCATCCAAGGAAAACTACATTAAACACAATATCTCTCCTCTCTTAGCATTTGCAGTCTATAATTAAAATAGAGGATCATAATTTGGATGGTTTGAAAAGATATTGGACAATGAAATTCAAGTTGGATCATGTTGGCATTTCTTTCAACAACGAGTGAGTAACCTCGTGTTAGTCCCTAAGCCTATTACTACCTTTTCTTTCTTAAAATTTAGCATGTTCTATCAAAACATGTCCTAATCCTTTTTTTCTTTTATTGCTTGCATCTTTTAAACAATTTACCCCTCATTTGGTTGTGATTTGCTTTGCTTTAAAAAAAAATCATTTGCTTCTTATAGGATAGTTTTGAAATTTTGCATGAAAGAGATGTGTCACATCAGTTATGTTATTCTTAAGTACATTTTTTCCAAATCTAAAGGAATGAAAAAGATGATACAAGAATGTTTCCATTCTTGTAGCACACGAGGAAATCATTGTTTTAAGTGGATTTCAGACTAAAGATCATGCCAGTTGTACTGAAATCGTGCAGAATATCATGCAAACGATTATGATTTTATATCATATAAGATCTAATCATTTTACAACCCCTAGGAATCATTTAATGAAAACGAGTTCAAAACTGTTCCTGTGATAATCAAATCCAAGTATTGGGCCAAGAATCAGTTCATGAGAAATTATGATTATTTATTTTTTGAAATATCTAAAATGAAGGGGAAGCCTAACACCATTTGCAATACAACTTTTATTTCTTGAGTTGTTCTGTGCAAGTAGTTTTGAATGCCCGAACACGAAGAAACACTAAATTTTTAACAGGTTTAAGATAGCTTGTCGTCGGTGTGTACGTACTAGAGTGAACAATATGATGACCAAGAAAGGAGGTCGGGTTCTCATATTGGAACCTGAGGGGATCGAATTACTATAATATTTCCCAGATATTATGGAGAAATTCATCTAGAGAGAATGGTTTAAATTCCATTGCATTTTTCAAGGTCACTATGAATAAATTTCGATGTTGTTTACCAAGAATTTCAAGGGGTTCCAGACTCAGGTTGGAAATGTGATCATTCATGTCACTAAACATTCGATAGAAGCAACATGTCACTTGCATGTAAAGGGTGAAATATGGTGGAAGAAAAGCAAGTTACTTGCTGACATGTGCAATCAGGTTTTAGTTCATGAGCATCACAATCCAGATTAGAGTCAGGGAATACCAAATAAATGGCTGAAGGAAAAGTGGCAGAGTGTTTTAGCAATGGTTCAAAAGTATATTACCTGTGAAGGTAGGTTTTCCATCATTCATTTCTACCACATGTGTTTTCTTATGCACTTAAATGGTGATATGGAGATGGATTTTCCCTTTTACCTGTTAAAAATCTTGACGAAAAATGGAAAAGAGAATACAAAGTCATCCTAAAAATACTCATAAAATATTATTTCACCAAGGTCTAATTAAAATGTTGGTTTTGTATGCATTAATTTAAGTTCAAGTGTCCTCGGAACAATTGTTGTTTTCCATAGGGTTTGCAGAATAGGATTCAAAAACACCAAAGACAACTCCTACCTGAAAACTAGAGTTTCAACAAGAAAAGGAAACACATAAAAAAGTACAAAAAGCTTCTCCTGTATCTAGACAGACCCGATCAAGCAAGATAAAGATTGTATTATAACAGGAGGAATAAATTAAGCACGAACCCGAATTATATGCTTCAAAACATGAATTTGTGGGTTATGACAGGGTTTACACTAGGAGGATGACTAGATAGAGAACACATGAATTACAAAGGGTAAAGGTTGAAAATGAAACAAAAAATCACAATGTACCAGTTGAGGAGCCCCCAATGAAGAGACAAAGCAAAAATAATAAAGGAAAAAAACATGTTAGCTACCCTAGAAGACCTAAAACTCGACCTACGAATAAGTTGAGGCTTAATTCAAAGGCTATGTTCAAACCTTCTCTTAAAAAGGAGAATTACATTATCCTAGATTATGATAGTTTAGAGAAGAATCTTGATATTACTGAGAAAGAAATATTGGCAATCAAAATATTAAGGGATATGCCAAGAAAGAAAACTATAAAAGATAAACAACAATAGCCAACAATTAAAATTGATTCTTCTAACATACCCCACCACCCACAGGTCAGGGTACGCTACCTTCAAGCCCACCCTTGGACTTATTTCTCTTATCGATACCTTTTTAAAATTAATAAGGATGCATAAAAGAAAAAATCTAAAGACATGCACATCAATAACCAACAAGCATGCATATTCTAAAGATTCGATTAAACAATAAATAGATACACACAGGAATACATTCATATACAAGTAAATAATACCATAACAGAGAGTAGTTATCTTTATAAAAGAAAACACCAACTGGATGCAGACCAAGGACGTTCCAACCAACCGTAGACACTACTATTCCAAATCTCAACAGCAGTATGTTGAGCACTCAACACACCCTAAAAAATTATTTGTCATTTTTTTCTTTTTGGGTACCACTTTATCTTTTTCACAGTTTGATTTGACTTCATATTAAGAAATGTTTTTTCTTTTCTTATTCTCATGACTCTAATCACCTATTCATATTGGATTGAACTTATGAAACCCCATGACTTAAAATGCCTTAACACCTAAATAAAGAGTCGACAACCAAAACACTTCACCCAACGTGCTCAGATTCGGCATCGAAAGGAATTCAAAGAAGGAAAAGAACTATTAGGAAAACCTCAGTTGCTTAGAACTGATCTCCATCGGCATCAGAAAAATGGATTTTTGGTTTTGCATCAAGTATTTCATAAGGATATTGACAATAGTCGATTCCCCTTTGGCATTGGTAAAAGACGAGGGGGGTAAATGTTAATGAAGAAAGAAAAGATATCGTCGATAGCCAATTCCTGATGCGCTTATCAGAATCATGGAAAACCTAAAAGGATTGCAACAAACATTCTGACTGCACTAAAATTTATTCCTTATTTCCGATCCCCGATGCATTTTAGGCATCGAGACTTTTTTGAGGGAGCTAATCTGAATAAAGCGCTTGATAGGTTTATCGTCAACCGTCGACCTTGGATTATTTTTCGGCATCGGCAATCTAAGGTTTGTTTTAGAACGAATAACTTAAGGAAAGTCTCGACTCTGATTAATACCCGTGAATTAGGTCACTGGTCTTCAACACCACATGTCTTTACCTGATTGGAGAACCGTACGGTCTAGTTTTACCCTGAGTCATTCTTGATTCCCTAAGTTCGAGTCACACCTCTGAGTTAGCTTTTCCACGGAAACACCGTACGGTAAAATTGATCAGTGTTGAAGATTTTTGTAGAAGGACATCAATGAAAACATTCATAGCACATCCCCAATATTTCCCGATCCACCCTCTAAGAGTGACACGATGAGACATTTTAGCATTAGATACGATCATATTTTGAGCATGTAAGGAGATAATTAATACCAAATCCTGCATTAGTGATACCTAGTGCACCAATCAAAACAATCGTTTAAAATAACCAATAGACCACATCACCACCTGTGCCTCTGTTGTCAACCCACGATGAATTTAATTTATAGATATTCGGTGGCAGATTTGTTAAAATTCCACTCATCACCCAAATTGAATGGATGATGCGACCCAGTAACTTCTTCCCTGTTTAAATTCTCTTGAGTCCTTTTAAATGAAATCATTATGCGCATAAGATAATTTTAGAGCATCTGAAGGAGCAAGACAAACGACTCAAAGGCTGTATCGATCCTGTGATTGTCAAAATAACCAGGTTTTAACAAGATTCAGGGGTATGTATCTGAGTCTATAAATTTTTTGGTTGTAATTCATAAGTTTTTATCTGGTTTTTTGTTTTACATTGTCTCTGAAAGTTTATTTTAGTTTCAGGAACAATGCCACCAAGAAATCCAACCACTAGATGATCTTCGAGGGCACCGAAGCTGAAATAACTAGACTTAGGAGAAGGCTCCTCTCTAGGGGTCACAAAACAATTGGAATACACTCTGAAGCTGGAACCAGTCATTAAAATAACAATGAAGAAGGTTTTCATCCAGCCTCCAACCTTTGGAGATAGAGAGGCAAGCACGGGGTCCAATATGGCACTCCCACATTGGGGAGAACACTTTAACAAGATCAGTCAGGAGGAATACTCGGAATATGTCCCACACCGTGATCCATATGTAAGAGCGCTCGATGACGAGGTTTTCCCGAACATCCGACGATCGTACCTACATATGGTAGCAAGAAGAACACATATTTTTCCCTGTATTGAAGTCCTGAAGTGGCTCATCGACCACACAGACACACATAAATGTTTAATCAATGATGACAATGGTTGGTGTGTCAGAGTGTTCCTACCAGTAGAAGTTCATAAATACTACAAGCTTAGAGATCTCGAGGAGTGGCTAAAAACAGACTTCATGGTGAAGTTCTATGAATGCCATGACATCAGTCGGGTGATGGCCTCATGGTGGAGGGAAGACAATAAGTTCACCAACCGGAGCACTAGCTTGTATGGGACGACCAACTTAAGGGAGACATACATCTACATGATGGCTCTCATATGCCGATTATATGGAAAGAAGGACTGCTCCAGATTTTTAGAGGCATGGATGCCCTTGGCTTATAGAGTGGCGATCTCAAAGAGAGGTTTCAACTGGGGAGAGATGATTTCTAAACAATTGAGAATCTGTATACAACATTCTCAAACGTTAAAGGAAGGAGAGACACCAGCTTTCTAAATGGATTCATATTTTATCGATGTCATGTGCACCAGAAACATATTCGTCGACATGAACCTGAGCTGGCATGTTGCATAGCTCTCGATCCATGTCTACTTCAGCGTGCTAAGGGAAAACAGGTATAAGAAGTCTGAATCCCTCATTTGTGATGAATTCATCACGCAAATTTATTTTGTTATTTTTAAGAAGGAATTCCCGAGACTATCGGCTGTGACCAAGAAAATGATATCCAGGGTAGGCCACTGGTACTTGGACGAGCACGACACCTACATCAGGGTGTTCAGCGCCACTGGAGCACCACATCTCCTACCATCTCATGTCCTAGATCATCTTTTTGTAGGGGAGATATGCTATCAAACCATCTTGCAAAGATACAATGCCACCCTGGTCAAGGACAAGAAGCGAGTGTTCATACCCTATGGTTTCCATGTAGGGTTCTACTTGGTAAAGGATACCACTCAAGCCAAACAAGAATGGTTGAGCCAACTTGAGTTCAGATTTCAGATGGGTCGATTCCACAAGCACAGTCCAAAGGGATTGGTCTTGCAACATGCTTCACAAGTGTCGTCCTGCTGGTAGTACACCCATGAAAAAATTTGAAGATGAAGTCTTCACAGAAAATGCCCAAGATTAGGACAAGGTGGTAGCAAGGATGGTCAACCCCAAAATGACCAGGTTCAGTGCCATGATCTTGGATGAACATGTGAAGAAAATAGATCATTAGGATCAAGAGGCCCTCAGAACCAGGAAAGAAATTAGAGTGACAAAGGAAACAAAGGTCCCCCTAGTGGCTCTGGTGTAGAATAGGGTATTTCCTATGACATTGGATTCACAAGAAAGAGGATTTCTCATGATAGAACATGCACAATGATTAATTGATTAGCTACAGGATGACCTGGACCTTGTAGGAATGACAAGGATCCATATCGAAAACCCAGATGAAAGCTGGGAAGGTCCAAGTGGGCCTGAGCTAATGCAAATTGATGAAATTGTCGAGTTAGATAACCTTGAAGTTATTGTTAGGGTCTTATAATTATAGGAGATCTTATGATTTAGATATCATTTGTGGGACTCATGATGAAGTTCATGGTTTTCCGGTCTCTTGGTTTTTTCCATTTCCCCCTCCATCCATTTCACCTGTATCCTCCATCACCCTGCTGCATCCTTCATCCACCTCTGCGCCACTCACTCCCTTATCCATTTGTCCCATTGAGTACGTTTCGCCCGCCACTCATTCCTGCATAAACCAAACTTAGGATAAACAAAAAATGTTAGATTAATAAAATTAAATCAGAATTATTAATAGTAAATTAATCTTTGATTAATTAATTAATAGTTAGTTTCTTAGGTTAGTAATTAGGTTAGTGTTGGATGAATTTAAATT